>PVJS01028988.1:0-25118 GCA_004027185.1 Glis glis
AAAAAAAAAAAAAAAAGAGTAATACTGGAAGGATTATAGATGGAGGAATAGGGGAAGGCAGTGTTTTTCTGTTGCTCTGAGACTCAGAATTCAACTAGTGGTAAGACACTAGCAAGAAAAGAAAGGCAGTTAGAACTCAAAAAAAAAAAAACCAACAACAACAAACCAGTAGAAATGTCGTTGAGTCAGAGCCAGCACAAAGAGGAGAGAACTAAAAAAGCTCCACACATCTCGCCTGGTGAGCTGAGATAGCCAGACTGACCAGCGAACTCTTGCAGCTGCATGTGAAGTTGTGGGGACCAAGAAACTACAGACCCTTCCTGCAGGGACCCGAGTGGTTATAGGTGGGCTCATCAAGACCATGAGTTTACAAAGCATCCCAGCAGTAACCTACGAGGCTGCAGGGACTTGCATGGCAATGACCAAACTCATGGGGTCTATAAGCTTGCAAGCCATGTGAGGTAGGGACAGGGGCTACAGTTGGACCCAGCAGAAACGTGATGTAGCAGATAGTCTCTAGGGACACTCAAGCGGGACCTAGAGTCAGCAGTCTGCCCTGTCTCTGTGGGATCTACAGAGATCACTGCAGGATCAGCAGCAGTGGTATCTTTGGGGCGAAGTAACTTGGCCAACCATGTCACAGGCTTGGAGGTTATAAACTCTTGCCAAACAGAGTTTGGGTGCCACAAATACCAAGGCTGATGGCTGGCAAGGTCTCATGTGATCATGTCTGCCAGAGCAGCAGTGGTGTCCCTAGGGCTGATAATTCAGGCACCCATGCTCCAGCCTTGGAATGGTACAATTTCTCCTGATGGAGTTTGGGCCCCACAAGCAGGGAGGCCAGTGGCCATCAGGGTTTCATGTGATCGCAGCTGGCAGAGCAGCAGCGGTGTCTCTGGGGCAATATAACTTAGACAGCCACACCATATGCTGGGAGCACTACAATCTCTCTGCCAGCATAATTTGTCCTGGTGGTCACGGATGCCAGCAGCTGACAGGGTTTCACTTGATCACAACCAGCAGAGCAGCGGTGTCCCTGGGGCATTAAAGCTCAGCAAGTCAGGCTGCAGGCTTGGAATGTCATAATCTCTGTCCCTGCTAAGTTCGGGCAAGGAGGAAGCCTGCAGCCCATGGAAGCCTACAGCCAACCAGAGATTACTGCTTGCCTGCACTGGCTAAGTAGTATATTCTGTTAAAGATGTTCTGGAGGCTAACTCAATATTCTGAATATATGAGACAGACTCATTGGGGCAAATATATACCCCCAGCACAGGACTTATTATAAAGAGACAACTAATAGATATAAGACTCCCATACAAAGAGGAAGAGGATGCCAACAGAACAGAGAAACAAACCTAAGAATCCTGAAAACATGAGAATGAAGACCAATGAGTAAACAATAAACTCCAACAACTCCACAACAATGGAGATCACCAATACAGAGCTGCAAAAATGCCAGAATTCAGAATTTTGATTTTCAATATGATCAAAGACCTTAGAATGAAATCAGAGACAGTGTACAGATGTGAAAGAATGTATCAATAAAGAAATCAAGGCACTATGTAAGAATCAAAAAGAGGTCCTGAGCAAAATGAAGACGACAATAAATGAAATACACTCAATAGAAATAATCACTGGCAAACTAGACACATGGAAAATAGTGAGAAGACAGTTTATTCAAAACTGACCACACAGCCAACAATATAGAGAAGAGAATATGACAAAATGACCAGAATATTCAAGAAATCTTGAATAATATGAAACAACCTATCTTATGATAAGCATTGAAGAAAGTCTAGAAGCACAAACCAAGGACATTAGAAATCTCTTCAGAGAAATAACACCTGAGAATTTTCTAAATATGGAAAATGAGATGGATATCCACGTACAGGAGACATTCAGAACCCTAATAAGACAAGATCAAAGAAGAACTTCTCCATGCCACATAATAATCAAAATGACTTACATAGAGATCAAGGAGAGAACTTTAAATGCACTGAGAACAAAAGGATGGGTGACTTTCAGGGGCAAAATATAAGAATCACTCCAGTCTTTTTAATTCAAATCATGAAAGCCAGAGGGACTGGTATGATGTACTTCAGACTCTGAAAGAAAACAACTTCCAACCAAGGCTGCTATATCTAGGAAGAATATCATTCAAAATTGATAGAGAAATAAAAACCTTCCATTGGAATAGAAGGAACTTACCTTAACATCATATAAGCAATATACAATAAACCCAAAGCCAACATCATATTGAATGGGGTAAAATGGCGAGAATTCCTTTTAAAATCAGGAACAAGACAAGGATGCCCACTATCGACACTCCTTTTCAATATAGTACTCGAGACTAGCCAGAATGATAAGGCAAGAGAAGGAAATCAAAGAAAAACAAATAGGAAAAAAAGAACTAAAATTATCTCTATTTGCAGATGACATGATCCAATACTTAGAACACCCAAAAAAACTCAATCAAAAGACTTCTAGAGTTGATTAACAAATTCAGCAAAGTAGCAAGATACAAAATCTGCAAAAATCATTAGTTTTTCTATATGCCAACCATAAATCCACTGAAAAAGAAATTCAGAAAACAATTCCATTCACAATAACCTCAAAACAAACAAACAAACAAACAAACAAAAACTAGGAATAAATCTAACTAGGGATGTCAAAGACTTCTATGATGAAAATTATAAAACACTAAAGGAAGAAATTGAAGAAGTTCTTAGAAGATGGAAAGCTCTCCCATGCTCTTGGGTAGGCAGAATAAATATCAAAATGGCCATTCTATCAAGTGATCTACAGATTCAATGCAATACCTATTAAAATACTAATGTCATTCTTCACAGAGCTAGAAAAATCAGTCCTAAATTTCATATGGAAAAAGAAAAGACCCAGAATAGCCAAAGCAATCCTCAGCAATAAGAACCATGCAGGAGGTATCACAATTCCTGACTTCAAATTATACTACAGAGCTATGGTAATAAAAACAGCATGGTATTGGTATAAAAACAGACACCACGGACCAGTGGAACAGAATAGAAGATACAGAAACAAATCCACACACTTATAGCCAATTTATTTTTGACAAAGGTGCCCAAAACATACACGGGAGAAAAGACAGCCTTTTCAACAAATGGTATTAAGAAAACCGGTTATCCATTTATAGAAAAATGGAATTAAACCCCAAACTCTCACTTTGCACAAGAGTCAACTAAAGATGGATTAAAGACCTGGAAATTAGACCAGAGACTTTGAAATTACTAGAGGAGAACATTGGACTAACACTCCAACATATAGGCACTGATATAAACTTCCTCGGTAAGACCCTCAAAGATCAGGAAGTAAAACAGGAACTAATAAATGGGATGGCATTAAATTAAAAGGTTTCTATTCAGCAAAGGAAACCATTAAGAGTCTAACAAGAGAGCCTACAGAATGGGAGAAGGTCTTTGCCAGCTATCCCTATGAGAGAGGACTAATATCTAGAATATACAAAGAACTTAAAAGACTTAACACTAAAATAAACCCCAAATAATCCAATTAAGAAATGGACAATTGAACTAAATAGACACGTCACAAAAGAAATACAAATGGCCAATAAATATATGAAAAAATGTTTAATATCATTAGCCATTAAGGAGATGCAAATCAAAACTATGCTGAGATTCCGTCTAACTCTAATCAGAATGGCAATCATCAAGAAGTCCAATAACAATCAATGCTGTCAGGAATGTGGAGAAATAGGAACTCTTCTACACTGTTTGCAGGATTGCAAATTAGTGCAGCAGCCACTATGGAGATCAGTGTGGAGATTCCTCAGAAAACTGGGAATGGATCCACCATACGATCCAGCTATACCACTCCTGGGTATCTTTCCAAAGGGAATGGAATCAGAACATTATAGTGATACATGCATATGCATGTTTGTAGCAGCACAATTCACAACGGCCAAATTATGGGACCAACCTAGATGTATGTCAACATATGACTAGATTACAAAATTATGAGATATACACACAATGAAATTCTACTCATCAATAAAGAACAAAATTATGTCAGTAGTAGGAAAATGGATGAACATTATGATAAGTGAGATTAGCCAGTCACAGAAAGTGAAGGGTCATATGTTTTCTCATGTGAAGAAACTAGGGAGTAATCTGGATAAAAGAGGAACTTTAGATAATAGAGGAGAAACCCCAGTGGAGTGATGGAGGGATTCTAGGGGCAAGTGGTGGTTGAGGGAAGGGAGAAATAATGAAGGAAACACTTCCATTGATGTTATGTACATATGTGCAATTACCAATGTCATCCTCAATATCACGTATGGGAAAGGGAGTGGTGAAGGAAAGCCAGGAAGCACACCAAGTGCTGTGTACATGTATGCTCCTATCACTCTGAACTACATTATGATGTGAGACTACAATGCACCAATATGTGTGTGTGTGTACACACACACACACACACACACACACACAAGTAAAAATAAAGAGCAACTCACACATTCTAGCTAATATAGATTATAGAAAAGTATACATCCAAAATTTTTGTGCATGGAAATTGTTGATCAAAATTTCTTTACTGGCTTATTATTTTGAGTTATATTTGAAGAAGAGGGGAAGGACTGTTTGGATAGATTAATAGATTTACAGTCTGGAAATGTTATATATCTTTTTCCCCTGAGCCAAGTCATTCTTCTCTTTGCTCCTTATAGAAAAAACAGTGACCTTCCTTCCTCAGTGAGGCTAGGTGATGACAAGCCATATAAACTTCACAGAACCGTTCTTGGCCATCTTTCATTGTGCCCTGATCTTTAAGCAGGAGAGACAACACTACAGTGCAGGGTTAGTTAGCATGGAGGTAACATGGCGTTTGAAGTCCATGGGGGTGAGTCCTGCATTGGTATTTAGGTAGTGGTTTATACAGAGAGTTATTCTCAACCAGAGATGAGAGGTGTTAAAAGATCCTCCGGTGGTTTATCTAAATGGCATAGGGCCTTTCCACTACCATATCCTGGCTACAGCAGATTTTCAGGAGTAAATGAACATGGTCCTGAAAAGCCCACAGGTAATTCTGATCTTCTCCCTTCCTCCTCCACCCATTGGTACAAAGATAATGTGCCTAAACCCTGATAAAGACACAGAGAATAGAGGTGAGAAATGTAAAAATTGGAAGCAAGAGCATCCATGAAAATAATGAACAGCAGGCACTGTTTCTCAGAAAGCATCTTTTCGTGCACTGAACTGTCCTCTCACATTTCTGAATGTGGCTTCCTGTGCATCATGACCCTCTGAGGGGAGACTGAGCACAAGTTCTTTGACTGAGGCCATTACTATCCCCAAAGCTTGGTAAATAAAGCTAGAGCCTTGTGCTGGGATGCTGTGTTCCTTTTGAGCACCACACTTCACTGACATTGTTCTGGAGACCAGTGATGTCAGAAACCTTGAGCAAGTACATCATCCGATTGATAAGCACATCAGCACAATTATTTTCAGTAAACTGCTCCCTTCAAAAGATTTTCAGTCTTTTGCATCTTATGTTTTAGACATGATTTATAAGTCACAGACTTTTAAAAAATTATATTTCAGCCAACTTTGTGTATATGTCATTCACACTGTGTATAGAATTTACGACTAATCTTTTTGTTATTTGTTCCACCTGTTTTTCTCTCATAAGTTTCTTTTTGTAATGGAGGTTGAACCCAGAGATATTCTACCTCAGAGCTACACACCCAGCCTTATTTTATTTTGAAACAGGGTCTTACTAAATTGCTGAGGGACCTTGTTAAGTTGCTGAGGCTGGCCCTGAACCTGCACTCCTCCTGTCTCAGCCTCCCAAATACTGGGATTACAGGCATGCACCATGACACCCAGCTAATTACTTTCTTTTGAAAAAATTTAAGCATCTTACCTTTTCCTGTTTGAAAGTAATATATTTATTTCCATGCCTGTTCAATGTATACATTTGTCACAGTCTAAAACTGATCAATAACTTCAACCTCTTCCTGATAATTCGAGTGCATTCGAACACTTTTAATTTCATTTACTTTGCTCCTGCTTGATGCTATATGTGTGTAAATA
This sequence comes from Glis glis, assembly GCA_004027185.1. Taxonomy (NCBI): domain Eukaryota; kingdom Metazoa; phylum Chordata; class Mammalia; order Rodentia; family Gliridae; genus Glis; species Glis glis. The sequence goes on from PVJS01028988.1 coordinate 6,081, forward strand.
TTGAATCCACTTCTCTTCCTTAGGATGCAATCTCTTTTTCTCTGGCTGCTTTTAAGATGCTTTGTTATTCCGGATTTATAGTTTCACTGTAAGGTACTTGGGCGTGGATTTATTTATCTTGATTGGGATTCATTGAGTTTGGACTTTTAGATTGTTGCTTCTCACCAGTTTAGGTAACTCCTGATCCCATCTCTCTTGAAATACAGTCTCTATCTTGTTTTCTTTCTTCTCCTTCAAAAACTCTGAAACTGTTAGGCCTTTTCTTTCCTTCATGTTGCTTATGTTTATTTTTTATTTCCATTTCCCTTTTTTCCCATTTACTCCATGGCACATTCTGAATTTCTTCTGACCTATTTTCCAAGCCAGTTCCCTCTATAGCTAATTGATTTGTCAGTTTTTTTAATTTCCAAGTTCTGTTAATACCTTTCAAATGTTACATCATTTAAAACATTTCCTATTCCCTGCAGATGTTTCATTTTAAAGAATATATTAAGAACAGTTATCTTACAGTCTGTCTCATAATTTCAGTATCTGAACCTTTTTTTCCCCTGTTCATTGTGTCTTGTTTCCTTGTGTGTTTACTTTATGAGCTGTTCGTATTCCTTAGAAAATTATTTTGGGGTATTCTTTGAGGTTTATGATGAAACTATCCTTTCAAAAGAGGGTTTTTTTTTTAATCCACCACCGCCCCAAAAGAGGGTTTGTATTTACTTCTAGCAAGCATTTAGGCAACTCTGCCTGTCAGTTTATGTTAATAGTTTTTGTAATATGTAGGGAATGTAAATTTGGACTGCAAGGGCCAGCTTGCAATCACTTTTTTTTTTTTCCTGAGTATGCCATCACAACTTCTTAGATTTTCCTTAACTTGATCTGCCTAGAGCTAAAGCAATTTTTCTTATAGATCCCTAGGGAACTGGGGAAGACTTACTGGTTTAAGGGTTGCACTCTGGAGGGTCTGCTTTGTGGCAGGAAGGGCTTTCCATTCATCATGTTCAGTCAGGCCCTACAGCCTGAAATTCAGTCCCCAGGTTTGGTAAAGTCCCCAAAGCAAAAACACCATTACTACTTGGTTACCCCTCAGGGTTCTATTTTTACTTAGATTTTGACCTGGTCATTTTTCCTGCCCTGTTACTGCCATACTTAAAAAAAAAATCCATTATATTTTGTTGTTTCCAGTGATAGGATGGTCAGAACTACCCAGCCTGCTTATATCTCTGGAAACAGAATCTTCTGGTTATACATATGCAGAGAAAAAGTTCTGTCAAAAGCTTTGTGTTGCTGGTTTACACAGGACTCCTAGATTTTCTTCTTAATCATCCTGCATCACGTGATAAAATTTCTTAATTTCACGTCCTAAGTTTTTATCTCTGTCTATATAAAAAAGGCATCTAAAATAACCACTAACTTTGGAATCTGCATCAGTGAGGTCTGCAGAACCTTTGAGAGTAGAATTAAGTTATATAAATTTACTTTGCTTTGATCCAAAAACAATGGAAGGTGATTAAAATCTTAAAATTGTTAAGAGCACCAATAGAAGTTTAAATACAGCAGGAAGAACATTCGCTAGAAAGAGCAAACATAATTAGCTGCAGTTAGCTAGAGGAAGTATTTCCAATGTAGTCTGTGGAACAACCCCCCTTAGATTACATGCAATTGTGTTTATTCACAAGTAAGAATTTTTTCTGGGAAGAGGGCCCATGACTCACATCAAATTCTTAGCAGTTTAAGATCCAAGTAAAGTTATGGACCACTGAACTATATATAAGGTAACCTTAGGCAAATAATGTAATTTATATTTTAGCTTTCTAATCTGTATTTTGCTGAAATACCCCGTAACACTTTAGAAGTGTTTATCTTATGACATTCATTTATTCAACAGACATTTCAATGCTGATGCAGGAGACAGATGAGTATATCCCAGGCAGAACACAGACCTATGTGCTAGTGTAGAAATAAACTCAATTCCTATGGAGGCCACAGGAAGGGCATGAGGTGAGGATGGCAGGTGAGCTGAGTTGTTGAAGGTTTCTTGGAGGTGTCATAACCCAGAATGAGTTCCTAAAGGAAAGGCATTCTGTCTGAGGGGTCAGCCAATGCAAAGGCAGAGGAATGGAGGAAATTGTAGGGTGTGTGTGCACAAGAGCAGATGATGTTGGTGAAGAAAGCCCAGGACAAGGCCCAGAGCCAAACATGTAGCATGGGCCAGGTCAGAGATGTGGTAAGCAGGGAGTAATATCATTAGATCCTCTTAGACTGCTCTAGTGGCAAAGTGAAGGTCGGCCCAAGACAGGAAAATTACATAATTTGTGTATTATTTCAAGAGATTTGAAATCCTGAAATAGCAATTGGAGAGAAGACAGTGATTAAACACTAAACACTAGATAATGATTTAACACTATTCAGTAGGTAAATCAATAGGATTACATGGCTTATTAAATGTGTGGGGTTAAGGAAAAGACCCCTTCACTTGGGTAGCTGGTTGAACTGCCAAATGAAATAGAAAATCAGTAGCCGAGTGGAAATGTATCAGTCAGTCAGAGGTCTGGAGATACAAAGGCTTTAGTAGACAGCACATAGCTGAATGTATACAGACATAGGATGTGCCATTTCAGAGGTAAGTGTGTGAAGAGTGCAAGAGAAGCGACATTCAAGAGTTAGAAGACCCAGGAACATTATAGGAAACAAAGAGTTTCAAGGAATAAATTATTAGCAGTGGCAAACGCAGGAGAGTCCTCAAGCAGGGTAAGAACTAAGTTCATTAATTTGGCAATTAGGAGGCCAGTGTTTTGTCTAATAAGGGGTGAGAACCAGATGGGAGATGAGTGAATGTGAGGTGAGGCAGTAAATGGAGAGAAGCCTGGTATAAATAGGAGACCAGAGCTGGTGTCATCAAGGGAGTTACTATTGTTTTTAAGAATTCAAGAAACAGGAACATATTTATTGGCTGAGGAGGAAGAACTAGAAAGGCAGGGGTTGAAGAGTTTTCTTCCTGGCTCAGAGATCTGGTAGAACTCTTCCGGCTATTCAGGAAGACCTAATCAGAATTAAACTTGTAGTTAATTCATTAAGTGCCTAAGCACAATAGCTAATCCATTTTAATAAAAACTACAAAACATTTTTGCTAGTTTATGTCAAAGAAACGACAGCTCAATAGCAAATTACAGAATTAAAAAATAAAGCAGGTCAGGAAAACAGTTTATAATTGTTGCTAAAGTATGATTTTGCTTTTCTCCAGAATGAACACAAATCAATATAAAACACCTTCAAGTGGGATCTGGCCTCTGAGTTCACAAAGAAAACCAAAGCATGCTCCTTTCTTCTAGAACAGAAACACCTCCTCCCACTTAAGGCCAGACCCTCACCAGGACTTTGGATCCTAGTTTTCTTTACCTCTTCTGGAACCCAAACCATCAAATATCCCCTTTGCTTTTATTTTCATCTTCCCCCTTTCCTGGACACTTTTCGGAGATAAAGCAGCAGCTACAGGGGGAGAGGAACATACTATTGTCCTATTCTCTCTTCCTTTACACCCCAGACTGAGAAGTGTTAAGGTAGCTTTATTCCCTGACATGTACCACCTAAGGGACTACCTCTAAGGCACCTGTTATTTCAGGTGGCTAAATCCAATGTTTTCAATTCCTCAGTCTATCTGATCTCTCAAGGAGCACTCAATGCCTGAGTTGCTAAACCTTCCCTGCGGCTTTACTCCTGGTTTTTCTTTCACCCCCTTAGCTACTGCCTATCAGTCTCCACTGCCAGCTCTTGCTCGCCACTTAACCATGAGTTAATCACAGTTTCTAGGTTCTCTTTTCTTTATTGGAGTTGGCATGCTTTTTCTGTAGGACCAGAGACGAGTAAATTATTTTAGGCTTTGTGGGCCACTCTTGTATTGCAACTATTCAATTCTACCACTGTAGCTTGACCATAACAAAATGAAGGGGTATGGCTAGGTTCCAATAAAATTATTTTTAAAATCAGATAGTGGAGCCAGGCGTGGTGGTGCACACGCACACCTGGTAAGCCCAGTATTTGGGAGGCTGAGACTCTCAACAACTTAGTGAGACCCTGCTTCTAAACAAATAAATAAAAATAAAAAAGGGCTGGGGGGGGGTGTAGCTTGGAGGGAGAATGGGGGGGTTTCAATCCCCAGTACCAAAATAAATAATAAGATAGTGGGCTGGATTTGGCCTGGGGTTTTCCAACTCCTGCTCTCTATTTTCCCTGGGTACATCTCTAGTGAGCACCTATATAGACATACCTTGAGACTCTTCTGTCCCCAAACCTGTATCTCCAATCATCTATTTATTGTCTCCATTTAACTATCCCAAGGCACCTCAAACCTTAACATAGGAAATTATGCTCTTGCCCCCTAGATCTGGTATCCTCATAGTGTTCTTAGTAAAAGGCACTGCCATTAGATAGCTGCATAAGGCAGAAAACAGGAGTCATCCTTGACACTTTCTCTAATTCTTTGAACTGGAGGAATACCTAAAAAATATTGGTTTGGAAATGGCATTATTTGAAGCAAACAGTCAAATTTAACATTTCACTAACAGAGCTAAACTTTATTTCCATGTTTATTACATGTTTATCTTTGATGCTGAATACATTAGAATTAACATACAACTTGGGAGAAAAATTGACATTCTCCACTGAATGGGTTAAAAAGGAATGTAAAACTACAAAATACTTGTTTAAGTGTGAGTTCTAAGTTATGGTAAACAGAACAATAAAATACTTTGCTAGTTTTCTCTTTCTAATTATCCAAGATGGATTTCATTATAGATATTTTTCTCATAATTTATTTCAAGGAAGGAAATAAGGGATAATCATAAAAAATTTTACTTTAAATGAGTCTTACACAGAACTCCTACCTCCTATTTAAAATTATGAATTGAGGGGGATTAATTAATGTCAGCTGCAAATCTAATGTCTTAAACCCATATATGCTATTAGCTTTTGTCAGGAAGAGTTAGGTTGACTTAAGGGTGACACACAGCATAATTCTACTTGACATTCATGTTAACCACTTGGTGCTCAGAATGGGGATGGCCAAATACTAAGTGCTTAGTGAAATTCAGAATTAATCAGTTCCAAATGGCTAAGAGCTGAGAATTAAATCATTCTACCTCCTCATTTATGGTTGAGTATAAATGTAAAGCTTTTAGCATTCACTCAAAGTTTCAAGACAAAATTCCTCTAGATATTCTAAGCTGCTGAAATCCACAGAACACTAAGAATACTGCCTGTAGTAAAATTTCAATGTTTACACCTGGACAAAATTATGGTGGTGATCAAAGTTGCTATTGGTAATAAATATAGTTTCTTTCACTTCTCTATAAGCCTGTTAGCACATTTCTTGAAAATAATCTCTTTTTAATACTACTAATCTTTAATTACATTTATACTCAGCTTAAAATGATTTTATGTCATGGATTATAGAATGAAGATTCTTACTAAAAGCAAATAATGCTTATTATTCTTCCTAAGTGTTCAGAACCATCTGCAAAAACCTTTATTCTTTCTGATGTCACTGATAAAGGACAATATAAGGTCAACTCACCTTTCATTAGGTTATTCTAGCAATAAAACATTTTCTCATCTAAGACAGATGATTTATGGCTTTTCAATTTTTAAAAATTTCACAATGTTATATTGCTAAATCTTTTCTAAATCAATCTTCTAGTATCCGTTAAATGAGAAAGGACAAAAGAAAGATGAATTCCCTATCAATTATTTAACCTCCTTCTTTCCTTGAAAATCAATATTTCCCTTAAAATGCAAGGTACCCTTCTTAGAACATGGGCCAGCAAACTTTTTGTGTAGTACTGTGTAAAGGATCACATAATAACCCTTTATGTGAGTTGAGGCTTTGTGGGCCATTTGGTCTCAGCCTCTGCCATTGTAGTAGGAAAGCAGCCATAGACAAGTAAAAACAAAAAAAGGAGCAGTCCACCAAGTTTGATCTGTGGGGCATAGTTGGCTAACCCCTGCCTTAGAAAAACAGACCAAGTATTGGAGAGCATTTGGGAGAAAATGGCCTCCAGTCAGATGTGATGACTAACTCTGAATCCAGCAGTTAATCACTCAACATTTTCATGCTGACACTTGGAATTTAGCTAAGTCTCTGCATTTATTTAAGATTCTTCTATTATCATTATGCTTTTCATTGGGAATAACTTATCTTTACTTCACAACCTGCCTAGTATTAGCTGTTGAGGGATTCCATTTAAAATTAATAAATGATGTCCATACAATTTAATATCCAATTTAATTTTTTAAAAACTTAATGAAAAATATAACAGAATCAAAATATTTAAAATAAGTACACTCACTACCCACTCCAGTAATTCATTTAAGTCATACCAACTATAGAATATGAAAAATAAATTCAGAAGTGTAATTACTTTAAAATACACTACTTCCACTTTTGTCAATATTTTACATTTATGTATATATTCTATAGTGGAAGCAGAAATTCTCTCTAAAAACATTATCTCCTTAAAATCTTGAGGTGCATATTAGAGCCACAGGCAATATCTGACATAAAAAATTGCAGTACAGGCCTTTCAAATTTGGCATTTCACTGGTACAATACAACGACCAAAGTATATAACTGTACAGTGCCTAGACATTCCAGTAAGAACCATTATTTAATGTAGAATGATTAATACATATTCTACAAGGGGCAGTGAAGTTAGTAATTCTATAGGGTATGTCCTGACATAATTTTCAAATTGTACAATAACACAAACAACTTTGTTAAGGCCATGTTTTATTTGCTGATTAATGGACAAAAGGCAATGTGATTATTTTATTTTCAAGTATTTTCTTGAAAGTCTGTGCTCATAAAAATCATGAAAAGTTGGAAAGACTGTTAAATCACTGAAACTTTAAATATATCTTACACAATCTTGTTTGTACAAAAATACAAGTTAAATATAAACATAAAGCAATCATGATAATTTTATGCAAATCTGTTTCATGTGATCTTAAGTTATATATAAAAGTTTCTTGGTTCTGTTGTTTGAAAAGATGAATACCAGATTGAGTTACTATCTATTGGCAAAGGGCCCTAAAAAGCTTACTTTAGCATTAATCTTTTACATGGTTATGTGTGTTTCCTAATTTGAGATCACCTAAACACTGGATTAAAAAGAAGAAGGAAAAAAAAGGGGCAGTATGTCCATAAACCAACAAATAATTTGGCTGTCATGTATCATAAAACACAAAGAAACCCCACACATCTGTACAATAAACATTATGTTTTACACACACACAGATGTACACATGCAAACAAGCATGTATACACGCGCACACACACACCCATACATCCAGTCATAAGACAGAGCCTAATGAGGTGCCGCTTCCAGTTCAATATTCAGCTGTGCATTTTTTCTTACTTCATCAAATGAATAGCTTTTTGTCACCTTCCCATTCTTGAAGACAGTATGGAGAAGATCCTGCAGAAATGTAAATTTAATGATTAAAGAGACCATCTTGCAAAATATTTGAATTGTGATTGATGAGTTTATCTAGCTAGTCAAATACTCAGAAACGCTGTTGTGTTCAATTTACAATTAAGATTATTACAATATTATATCCTTAAGCCAGTTTCCTTAAAAGAAAAACAAAAAACCTGGTTGACCAATTGTTTTTCTTGTGGTGTGGAAGAGGCTTGGTTGCCTAGGATAACCCTGACTGTCACTGATAATCATTACTGACAGTACAGCAGGAAAGCCTGTCAATGCCAAACCTTCCCTTGTTCCCAGCCAAGAGACTCAAAACTGATTATACTTGGCAATCTAGAACTTGGCAATCTAGAACTTCACTTGGCAATCTAGAACTTCTAAATTTCACGGCTACTGAATTTTGGCTTAAAAAAATAACCAAAAACCAGCTGGGTGTGGTGGCGCACGCTTGTAATTCCAGTACTTGGGAGGCTGAGACCGGAGGATTGCAGGCTTGTGGCCAGCTTCGGCTACTTAGTGAGGCCCTCCGCAACTTAGTGAGACCCTGTTTCAAAATAAAGAATAAAAAATAGGGCTGGGGGTGTAGCTTGGAGGTAGAATGCCCCTGGGTTCAATCCCCAGTACCACAAACAAAACAAAACAAAAAAAACCCCAAAACAGAAGAAAACAAAAACAGGTATTGATTTTTTGTCTCCTGCATAGTGACTGAGCTAAAGACTTGGGTATTATAAAGTCACTGATAAATGCAAACCACTGGATCCAGCCCAGGGCAACAGAGAGAATGAGCACTAAATTCCCGTTGGGTCTGGTAAAGCCACCTGTGTGTCACTAAGGAGTTGTCTAGTTTCCTTTTGAAAAATCCATAGAACTAATCTCGATAATTTTCCATCTAATCTGAAGGCACACATGATGTTAGCTAGTATCTTTGTTACTGTGTTGCTTCAAATCACACTGATCTAGCTATAGCATTTCTTTCACAGATTTAAATATACCCATCAAGGAATGCTGGTACCTCTTCTTTAATCAAACGCTCACCATTATGGATTACTACCTCAGATGTTCTGGTAGTCCATTCACACACTCATGGTTTTACTTAGCCTCAAGTGTCTTCATTGAGATAATTTGGGTGGCCGCAACAGTTAAGTGAAAGCCACTCAAAGAACTGTCCAATGGGCTGTATGAAGTGATCTAGTTCTTTTTTTTTTTTTTTTTGCGGAACTGGGGATTGAACCCAGGGAGAGTCTACCTCTGAGCTACACCCCCAGCCCTAATTTTTATTCTTTATTTTGAAACAGGATATAACTAAGTTGTGGAAGGCCTCACTAAGTTTCTGAGGCTGGCCGCGAAGCTGGATCCTTTGGTCTCAGCCTCCCAAGTACTGGGATTACAAGTATGCGCCACTACACCCGGCGACTCACTGCTAATTGACAGGAAGATTAAGACCAAATATATATACAAGCTTGTTGAAGGTCATCAATAACTATCATACTGGTCACTCTGAAAAAACTTAATTACCTTAATGTCATAAAACTGTTCTGAAAGCAATTTAAAAATACAACATAAAATCCTCCTTACTAACTTGGAGAGACAATCTACTATCACTAAAAAATCCTATCAGCCCAGATACATACGTGACCATATTCCTCAAGATCTCCTTTTCCTTCTTCAAGTGTAACAAAATTCCCTGCTGGTGTCCTATGTAAAGATAACCGACCCTTTTTGGACCTTTTGTTGGGATCAGCAACCGGGTCCTTGAAGACATTAACCTGAAATCCAAATTAAGAAAGATAAAGACAACTAATCAGAAATGTCCACAAAACTCTCACTTAAAAGTAAATATATAATTTATATGTAAGTCTTAAGGCACTTTATAAGTAAGTGTAACTGACCTTTTAGAGACTTAACTCTTTAGCCAGTTTTGGTGTATAGTCATCTGTTATGAGAAAGGAGCTCAAACCTTAGATTTCTCTTTGTTTTGTTTTTTGGTGGTACTGGGGGTTGATTCAGGGGCATTCTATACCTTTAACCCTTTTTATTTGACGTAGGGCCTTGTTAAGTTGCTGTGACTAGCCTAGAACTTACGATCCTCCAGTCTCAGCCTCCCAAGTACTAGATTACAGGCATGCGCCACTGCACCTGGCTCTTACATATCCTTTTTTACCACTTTAAAGAATACTTGCTGGATGTGTCGGCGCATGCTTGTAATCCCAGTACCTGGGAGGCTGAGGTAGGAGGATTGCAGGTTTGAGAACAGCCTCAGCAATTTAGCGAGACCTTGTTTCAAAACATAAAGTAAAAAAGGGCTGGAGGTGTAGCTTGGAGGTAGAATTCCCCTGGGTTCAATCCCCAGTGCCATAAAAAACCCCGAGAAATCAAAAAACCTAATACTCCATTTGTAGGATGTCTTTGAGAATTTTAATATGTGACCCTTATATTACAAATCACCTTTAAACTCATGTTAAGTATAGCATATACGTACTATTGAAAGAACCCAATTATGGCAAAACCACATACATACACACATATATTTATATATTATAAGATTATATTTATAAGAGAGGGATCTAGGATATTTCTAGGGTAAAAGCTTTCCTATTTCATAAACTTTCCCTTTCATCACTTTTTATGGTTACCCTGTGTTTTTGTCAGAAGCAAAAGATGTGGGAGAGCAGAATGTCTGTTTTAGGATCAGAAAGGTAGGAGGCAAAATATAACAGATGTAAAGAGCAATGGCAGTACAATGAGAACCAACAAATGAGTCATCTCAAGAGCTCTTGAAAGAATGATGGAAGAGAGTACACAGAACCAACCCATTGCTCCACAGACTTCCCAGTCTTCAAGAGGCTATGGAAGATTAGGGGGGTTGCTATTCAGCTGCCTTGCCCTACTCTGTGGCTACTGCAGATGATTTTGATATCACAATCAGAACCTCATATTCTATATTCCTAAAAGGGTGTTGACAGTGGTTACATATTTGCTCATCTTTAATAGATGGCCAGGTTAGCTGGCATTCCTATTCAAATATGATCAACTTTTTGATCCAAAGGTATATAGTAGGAAATGACTGATATGCATTCTCTCTCCTATAAAATCTTTCACTTTATTGTTCTTCCTTTTCTCAGGACTTTTTTTCTCCTTTGGCATGTTATCACCTAATGTCTTTCCTTGTTTCTAACTTACAACATTTTAATATCCCTGAACCATATTAACCTTTGACTGTTACACCCAATAACTATACTTTGCCTAGATACATAATGAAGGTGCTAACACAGGAGTAAAAGTTAAAGGACATACCCCAAGGCCATTGGTTACAACGTAGCTACACTTGAAGGAACAATTCAAGAGATCCCTTGTTAACTTCTGTAGCAAAGCTCCACCAGAACCGAAGGAAACATTTTCAATACTCCACTTTTTCTGTTTCATACCTTCTACAATCTAGAAGATGCAAAACAAACAAAACCTAAGTAATTTGGAAGAGGTTATTTTCCAAGGGCAATACTGACAAATGAAGCATCTTAGAGCTGTTTGTAAAAGTCAATTAAGATAAGAATAAGGCCTAGACTGTTATATTCCACATTCTCTTTGAAGACCTGCCCCCTCCCCAAGGCAGCCTGAGATGGTATGTGTAGAAGGTGGGGATTTCACTTACTGTTCCTCAATTTGTGGTGGTGGTGTTACGGTGGTTGGATTGGGGGAATAAAGAGAACAAGAGGGGGAGAGAAAACTGGGTATAAATATCTAAAGTGACTCCTATCAATTTCTCTCATTCACCTGAAGTTATTGCCTAGATGCCAGCAGCTAAAGCAATGGGATCAAAACATGTGCCCCAAATGACTACTCTAGGAATGACTAATCGTCACAAGTAAGTCTCAATAGATTGTGTTATTTAATGTCATATTACATGCCATAGGTAATGAACATGCAAGTCAGTGGCTAATGATGGCAAAAGCATAAAATACTCTTTTCTACATAAACAGCTGTGATATTGGTGGAATCATTTTACTCCCAGTGTTCCAGTGCTGTAATGGTTGGGGGTGCCCCCCAGCCCTCTAGGAAATGGGGTGGCAATATTGGAAGCGGGGCGGGGCTTGGTTATAATCTCAGCAGTGTAATGTAAATCCATTGTAATGGATTTATCTGGGTGGTGGTGCAGGCCGGTAGGGTGTGGGTGGAGAAGGTGGGTCCCTGGGGCTGTAGCCTTGGGGATTATATATGGTCCCTCCTCCCCTCGCCTGCTCTCTTGCTTCCAGCCTCCATGATGTGAGGAGCAAAGCCTTTTGTGCTCTCCTTTCTGATTCCTTACCACCATGCCCTGAGATCCGCGGTCCCCAGCCTCACATGGACTGAACCCCTAAATACCTAAGGAAACCGTGAGCAAATAAATCTTCTTCTTAAGTTGTATGGTCAAGTCTTCTAGATTATAAATGTGAAAATGCTGATGAATACAAGTGCCATAAACAAAATTATGGACTCATGCTCTAGGTGTTACAACTTATCACTGGATCATTTTGGGGAGAATGATTGTCTGAGCCAGCTAGAGAGACTTGTAATGATATATAGTTCTGGTGGTTGAAATAGTTGTTACAGCCAAGAAGTAAGTGGAAAGCTAGTTGTGTTTTACTTAAACATTCAAAGGTGACTAGAAAACCACAAACAAGTTTAATAGCTTTATGTGAATCATTAATACAAATTTACAACCCTCCTAAATACCAAGTCTCAAATTGACCTTTTCTCTTTGTTTTCAACATTGCAAAGAAAAACAAAACAAAACAAAACCCCAAACACCTTCAACTTTTAACAAACCCACATTGAGAAATGCAACTTCATTTTAAAATTCCAACCATCGAATTCTTTTGCTTTTTTATATTAGACGAAAGAACCACTTCTAACTAGAAGAATCAGAAACTTTTTCAAACTAGAAGTATCAAGATGGATACACATACAATTTATTTTAAAGAGCTTCTTTTAGGTTGTACACAGATCCAGTCTCATGTCTTTATTATTATACCCGAACCCAAAGGTACCCAAGACCTCTGAATTCATATTTATTTCTCACAGAGAGGACTGTGAATAATGTGAATTCCAATGTGGGAAAAATGCAAAGAGTAGAACAGGAAAAGGGAGGAAAAGAAAGGGCAACAGGTAGATAAAAGGCAAAACGGTTGGAGTAAAATACAGAGAAAATAGTTTCAGACCTGTAACCTGGTTTTTATATGCCCCAGAAGCACAAAAATGAGGAAATGACAATGAACAGTATTAGCTAATATCCTATCACTGTGTTTCAGGCCATGTTTCTTCACCAAAAGTTGTAAAATAGGCTGGAGTGTAGTTCAGATGTAGAATGCCCCTGGGTTCAATCCCCAGTACCATTACCGCCACCACCACCACCACCACCACCACCACCACCACCACCACACAACAAAACCATTTATACAAATAAATCAGAAGGAAGTCTGATTAGACACAAACTGACAAAATATCACTCTTAGATGATATTCTTTTGTTGGATAATACATTTTTATATTTCATACCCAAGGTATCTAACTTCACTGAGGAGTCATATTATACCATTAGGATTTAATTATTTTCCTTAAGACCATCCATTCACTTGAATCAAGTGTTAAAATCTGCAAGTGCTTTTCAATATTGTGTGTGTATATATATGTCAAAAAGTAATTTGTTCTTATTAAGATTTACATAAAACCAATGTCTTCTAATAAGTCTCTGGACAAAAGTTGTGAGGCTTGGAAATTTCTAAGAAATGTAGAGAAAAGAGTTCCAGGAAAAGAATAGTAAGATAGCTAAATGGGAAGAAAGAAAAATAAAAAGTTGACCTATGGATAAAATAACTAGACATAATTAAGCCTGGGGAGGAAAAATGTTTCAATTATGTTGGATTTCAGAGAAAAGTCCTTTTTGCCAACTCTGAGAATTCAATCCTATTTTATTTTATTTTATTTTATTTTATTTTTTTTTTGCGGTACCGGGGATTGAACCCGGGGCGTTCTACCTCCGCGCTACACCCCCGGCCCTATTTTTTATACTTTATTTTGAAACCGGCTCTCACGAAGTTGTGGAGGGCCTCACTAAGTAGAGAGAGAGAGAGAGAGAGAGAGAGAGAGAGAGAGAAAGAGAGAGAGCTGAGGCTGGCCGTGAACCCAGATCCTCCGGTCTCCGCCTCCCAAAGTACTGGGATTACAAGCGTGCGCCACCACGCCCGGCAATACTATTTTAATGTTGGTAATGAACCACTCCAATGGAGATTCCAACAATACACAAGGAGACAGAATCCCTAAGTGAAAGACAAACAGCAAGAGAAGATGGACAATTTGCATTTTGTCTAATACAAAGGAGTTTTTCCCTTTTTCTAAATAGATTTATTTGGTTACACAGTGGAACACAGAAACCTGGAATGGGGTTACACTGTACCTCATGGAATGGATGTCATGAGAGTAAATGGCAAAGCCTAAGCAAAGCTGACAGTCAAGGAGACTGTGTAGTTGTTTCAAATAAAGCAGATTTTTTCATTTTGTCAAAATTAAAGCATCTAATTTAGCATATGAATTCTTCTTCCTGCTTCTAACTATATTTTTGACCCACTTTCAACATGAAGGAATCAAGTACATCCTTTAGGTTAACCAACATTTTAAGATATTTTCCCCATATTCCATGAATACTTTTGCATTAAGACAAAACAATTCATCAATTCTGACTGTTCTGCTTAACAATGCCTGAGTATTTTTCTCAGTATTCAATTTCTTGTTCATGTAGTATTTTAAAAATAAGTCAAAGTTTTAAGGCTGATTCTCAACTTAAAAAACAAGGGGAAGGAAAAAAGAGAATGCCAAAGAGCTTTTTTTTTTTTTTTAGGGGGAAGTTCAAATACCTGATTGAACAAAACAACTTAAATACTGACCACGGGAAGAAGGGAAGGCATAAGCAACGGGAACGGGTACAGAACTCTGCCTGCGTTCCTTCCTTCAAGGGGAGAAGCATGTGTGAGGCACCTGCCTGGGCGTCCTGAAGGCAGGCATGGGCAAGAGCACTTAAACTGTCGGTTCAGCGGAGTGAAGGGACAACAGCAATGAAATGTGTCAGCTGAGACTTCTACACTCAAGGTTCTCCACTTTTTGCTGCAGACTTTTCTTCCCTTTTCAGATGAAGGTTTCTAATGTCCCCAACACCCAGTCTTAGAAAAGCTGAGGGTGTTGCTAGTTTTCTTAAGCAAGGTAGTTTGGGAGAGGTGATGGAAGAAATTTCATTTCTGTTACTTCAGACACCTCACTTTGGAACTCTAAACACACACCACCCACAGAAATATTGTTTTCATCATAGCTCTCATTTTCAAATCAATCTTTGGAAAACGATTTATAATTTGGGTTCTGACCTTAATCTAACCACATCACTCTTTCAAACAGAAAATACTCTAATTACTTGTATAACACAAGTGTATACCACCTGAGACTGGGATACACTGAAATGCCAGAGATTTATAATAGTTGACAGTTCACATTCTGAGGTTAGTGATATTCTTAATTTTTATGGAGTATTTAGGTATTAGGTAAAAAGAAATTAAAGCTTTTAAGCTTACATGGGAAACAAAAGAGGCAACAGTTTTAAGATAATGTAATACACTATTTTACTAAACTCAACAATAGTGATGAGAGTAACTGCTTAGTTCAGAAAAGGTGACAAAACCATTTTGTAATTTCTGAAAGAGCACCCATTAATACCACCCAAGTTTTACATTGTTAGGGAAGGTGAAGCTCCATTCTACTAAAACTCAGATCTATGCAAGCAGTCAAAACTTTTTACTTTATATTACAAGGAATGCATATATATTCTGGTACTGGGGATTGAACCCAGTGGCATTTTACCTCTAAGCTACACCCTCGAACCTTTTTATTTTTTGTTTTGTAAAGAGGGTCTTGCTAGGTTGCTGAGATTCTTGGTAAATTGCTGAGGCTGGCCTTGAGCCTGAGATCCTCCTGTGTCAGCCTCCCAAGTCCTAGGATAACAGGCATGTGCCACCATGCCTGGCTACAAGGAATACTTCTTGACTGGTATTTTGTTTCTTAGTAATACATCTTTAGAATCAATCTCCAGGGTGGACAAGGAGGAGTAAAGTATGCTTTGGCTGATATTTCAACATTTTAAGCTATCATTTCTAAATTTAGGTAAGGCACAAAAAAGACATATACCAGAATAAACAGTTAAAATAAGACTTACAATTGTATTTAAATTATTAACAGTTTTAAAGAAGCATAATTATAAGGATTTCCTTATTAAAACTTTTAATATAAAAACATACCTCTTGTAATGTATTAATATCTACTCCATCCCCTTGAATAACTCTAAGATAAGGTGGCAGCAACTTGTAGCCCTTTGCATTCTCAGTAACAGGAAACTTCTTACCTAAAATCTCCAAAACCTGTATGAAAAAGCACACACGCAACACAAATAACTGAACTGGGAAACATATAAATGTGTTCTAAAGTTAACATAACTTTACCTTGTTAGACAATCTTGAGAATATAAAAATTCTATCACTTAAAAAAGCCATGAAACCATGTAAAGCTTTATAAAAATTGGTCCTAATTCCTTTTAATCACATCAGAAACAGGCATGCTACTTCCTACCAAGTCAAATTATACAAACTTTTTCCTTTACATCTTTCAAATTATATAGATTCAAGAAAAAAATCCTTAATATTAAGATGTATGTAAAGCAGGACTTAACATTAATTCATGATTTACTTTTGATTTGGATCCATCCTGCTTGTGCCCAATTTGTTGTCTGGTTTAATTTTGTCTGACATAAGTCAAATATAACTCCATTTGAATCAAAGTTCAGAGAAATTGTGACAGACAAAGCTGTAAATGAAGCAAATATAATGCATAGTTTCTCTGAAGTTCTCTTTTCCTTTATTATAGCCAAATAGCATAGTATACAAACCATCCTACTCAATCATTAACTATTCAAAGTTTTGAAGCAGTTGAAATACTTAAAACATATTTAAAATTTTTTGGAAAACTTGGTCAGAGATACAAAAGACCTAACAGATATGTTCCCCCCATCACTTCCACTTTCTAAATTGACTAAAGATAAGCTGGGCGTGGTGGCGCACACTTATAATCCCAGTACTTGGGAGGCTGAGACCAAAGGATCCAGCTTCGCGGCCAGCCTCAGAAATTTAGGCCCTCCGCAACTTAGTGAGACCCTGTTTCAAAATAAAGAATTAAAAAAAATAGGGCTGGGGGTGTAGCTCAGAGGTAGAATGCCCCTGGGTTCAATCCCCAGTACCGCAAAAAATATAATAAATAAATAAATAAATAAATAAATAAATAGGCTAAAGATCCTTACAATGAGAAGATTCCACAAAGATAACTTGGTTTGTTTTTACAACTAGTGGTACACATTTTTAGAGATTAAAAAAAAAACCCATTTAGTAGGCTCAAGCCAAATATTTCAGGCTAAGACAAGACTTTCACATTGGCCTATCATTTAATAGAATCAGAAAAGGCCTGCCTCCTTGTATCTGTGTCCCCTCTTTCTAAGAGGTAATTTATCATCTGTTCATTAGCTGAGAAACAATGGTCAAATAGAAAAGCTGCAGCCAAAAGATCTACACTGGGTACTTGGGTTCCTTATTTTACATGTTGTGTGACCTTGAGCAAGTCACTTTAACCATTCTAAGCTTTTTCTCTTTTATAAGAGAGACAATAATGAGCTGTGTGTGTGTGTGTGTGTGTGTGTGTGTGTGTGTGTGTTTTGTGGTACTGGGGCTTGAACCCAGGGATGCTTTACCACTGAGCTGTATCCCCAGCCCTTTTTATTTTAAGACGGGGTCCTGCTAAGTTGCCTAGACTGGCCTTGAACTTGGAATCCTCTTGCCTCAGCCTCCCAAAGCAGCTGTGATTACAGGCATGCACCACCACACCTGGCCTATCATAGTTTTTTGGATGAGATTAAATGATACATCTTAATGTAAAGCACCTCACCATATTTTTCTAGTAGGAAGCATCAATTAATCTGCTCTTAGTGCTTTCTGAAGAAGGCAAATCAAGTCCTGAACACTAAAAAAATGTAAGATTGCGACATTAACAATCAGCAGTATCGTGAAACACTGCTAGAAAAGTATTTTTGAATTATTTTTCCTCCACACCACCCTGCACATATTTCTTCTTGTACTAACAACTTCAAAGGTTTAACAATGACTTGTGATTAAAAAAATAAATAAACCAAACACTTGGTGACCAAATCACAGAACTGATTACAATGGTAATGCTATCAATTAATTGTGAAAGTATATAAGAAAGAAAATATTCAGCAGTACTTAATTGCCTATTTGACAGTACATAAATACCCCATAACTCTTGATATCCTTTCTCTATTAATGTGTGACCTTGGGCAAATTTATTACTCTCTCTGGACTGCAACTCTAAAAAGGAAGAATGGTCTAGAAAGCTCTGAAATAGTATGTGTATAAACGAAATTAAAAGTAATGTTGATGCAGTTGCTCTATAAGCATTTTAATAATCAAGTTACATATTAAAATTACCTTTAACACAGTGTCAAGAGGATTTCCAGAATCAGGTCTGATTATTAGTGGTGCCTCTGAACTTCTTGATACTATTAAATGCCTTAGATCTTCACCCCATATTTTCTCACACGCATTATAAATGTCATAGCTATCGCTGACCACAGATACAGGCACTGATGAAAACTGTGTTACTATATGTTCAAAAGCATCTTTTTCATGGTCTTTCCCCCAAGCTGTAATAGTACTAGAAAACAAAATGAAAATACAGATTTACTTAGGCAGACACATTATCTATTCCTGAAGCATATTAATCATATCTATGTTTCCTGTACTGTATCATCAATGTCACAGAAAAGGTGAGTGATTTTGTTCAATGGATGCACACAAGGAAAATGGAATATTTGGACCAAACCATCCCTTGGTCAGTTTGTTTTTAGCACTAAAAGTAACCTTATTATTTTTTTTTTCAGTACCTAATGAGACCTGGATTCCAAAAAAAAAAAAAAATAGGGCTAAGGGTTTAGCTTGGAGGTAGAATATCTCACTAGGTTGCTGAGAGTCTTGCCAAGTTCCTGAGACTGACGGCAAACCTGCGATCTGCCTGTCTCAGCCTCCCAAATACTGGGATTACAACAGGTGTGTGCCACCATGCTCAGTTAGGAATAAGAATTTTAATGTTTGAGCAAAACATAATTAAGATGGGAAATAAAGTATGAGAGTTTCTATTAGGCAAGAATGACTATCATGATTTCTGCAATGTACTGTTTTTTCTTATTGAAGAGATTAATATCTAATGTGTAATTCTAAGAATTCTTAAATAAAGCCGGGCGAGGTGGCGCACACTTCTAATCCCAGTACTTTGGGGGGTGGAGACTGGAGGATCCGGGTTCGCGGCCAGCCTCAGCTCTGTCTCTCTCTACTTAGTGAGGCCCTCTACAACTTCGTGAGAACCGGTTTAAAAATAAAGTATAAAAAAAAAAATAGGGCCGGGGGTGTAGCGCGGAGGTAGAACGCCCCTGGGTT
>PVJS01028989.1:0-17282 GCA_004027185.1 Glis glis
AAAAAAAAAAAAAAAAAAAAAAGAAAGAAAGAAAAGACTGGGGCTGTAGCTTGGTGGTAGAATGCCCCAGGTTCAATCCCTAGTACCAATAAATAAATAAATAAATATATAAATAATACAAAGCCACTAAACTATGTCCCTCACTTTAATCATTCTTATCCATGCACCTATTTTCAAAGCTTTTCTTCATTTTCTAACAGTTAAGCATGAAACTGACAACTTTCCTACATAATTCTTAGACCCAGAAGAATATGGATGGAAATTATATAATATGTAGAAAATGTCAGTACTGAGAACACTATATCTCAAAACTTATGGGAGGTTTCTAAAGTTGCATTCCTTGGAGAATAAATGTCTCTATATGCTTTAAATGTTAAAGAAAATTTTAAATTTTAAATTTAAAATTGCATTCAAAACTTTACAAAAATAGTCTCAAATACAACAGGGGTTGGCAAACTGCAGTCTGGGGGCCAACTTCAGCTTTCCGTCTGCTGTGGTAAATAAGATTTTACTGCAACATAGTCATGCTCCTTCATGTGTGAATTGTCTGTGACTGATTGTGCCTTATAAAGGCAGTACTGTGGTTTGAGTATGTTCTCTCTGAATTTGCCCATTTGATAGTATTAAGAGGTGAGGTCTTTAAGAGATGATTAGGCCATGAGATCTCCTCCCTTCTTAATGGTCAGGACCTTATAAAAGGAGCTCCACAGAACATTTCAGTTAGCTTCCTAGCAACTTAGTAGCAGATTACTTGCCTCACAGTGTTGGGACTCTGCCAGACAACACCAGGCTCTCCTGCTCTGGGAAAGGCATACTCATTCTTCTTGGGTTCAGATACTTTCTTGTGACCACAGGGGTATCCATCCCACATCCCCACTCCATAGCAGAAACCTAGTTCTCTGGGCCCCATCCATTTTATTTTTTTTTTTAGAATCGAATTGTTCAGGAAGGGAAAGGAAAAGGTAGAGATAGAGGAAAAAGAAAATGACACTGTGTTTCTTGAGAAAGAGGACAATTAAGTAAAGGGAAATTAAACAATCAACTTCTCGCATACATAAACACATTTGAATGATTTTAAGAGATTAAGGTTAAAGAAAAAGCTTAATACAAAATACAAAAAGTTAATTTTGTTTTACATTTGGATGTCAAAGGTATAAACCAGAAATTATGCATTCAAAATCATGATAAGCAAAGATAAGAGCAAAAGTATATGTTGTAAATAATATATTCCCACATATAGTGCTTAACATTTTCATTATTATAACTGTATGAAGCACTCTTATGAATCAGCAAAAATGTCCCAATAGTGAAACAGGCATAGTTGTGAATGGAAATTCACAAAAATTAAAAAGTACAAACTGCCAGTAGTTTTTACATTACAATAGAAATGTTCAGCTTCTCTAGCAATAAAATTTTTAAAGTAATATAATAATGAGCCACTTTTCCTTTCAAAATAACATACTGAAATGAGAAACAGAATGGTTGGCAAATATGGATAATCTAATATAATACACTACTTGGGAGAATGTGAATTAGAAAAACATTTGTGAAGGAAAATTTTGTATCCAATGTGTTAGGAATATATGGAGCCTTTGAACTAGTATCACTACTTCGAGGAATAAACCAAAATAATAATCATGTTTAGACAGAGACTTATGATGGTATTTATTTAAATGAAGGTTGAACATACTTGATCTGAAAGCCTGAAATCTGAGATTTTCTTCATGTAATAAATAATTTTATGATTTACAAAAGCTATTAATTTAACCACATGATAGTCTCCCTGTTGATATTTTACAATTTGTTTAACCAATCCTTTATTGCAAATAAAGGCTGTTTTAAAATATTTCCTATATTAAATATATATTTTAGATAAAGGATATATATATATATATATATATATATATAATACTTGGACTCGAACCCAAGGGCATTCTACCTCCAAGCTACATCCCCAGGCCTTTAATTATTTTTCATTTTTGAAATAGGGTCTCACTAAGTTGCCGAGGCTGGCCTTGAACCTCCAAATATATATTTAATATAGGAAATATTTTAAAACAGCCTCTTTTTGCAATAAAGAATTGGCTAAATAAATTGTACAATATCAATAGGCAGACTATCATGTGGTTAAATTAATAGCTTATGGAAATCATAAAATTATTTTATTACATGAAGGAAACATAATGCAAGATGATAAATAGACTAATTCAATGTGTGTACATGGATATGGGTATTTGTTTTGTGTGGGTATAGAGGAATCTACATGTTGTATGGCTATAACTAGGAGAAAATGCATCAACATATTCACTATTATTTGATTATAATTTATTTTTATTTCTTCTTTGCCATCTTCACTAGGTTTTCCATCAAGAACATAAATCACATATTGTATTAGTTCTCTGTTATAATTGTAACAAATTATTGCAAATTTATTGACTTACAACAACAGTTCTGGAGGTCCAAAGTCCAAAACCAGTGTCCCTGGCTAAAACCAAGTTGTTGACAGGGCTGGTTCCTTCAGAAGGTTCTAAGAAGAGAATATGGTCCCTTCTGCTATTGTTTTAATATGGTTTGTCCCCACCCAAATTCATAGTGGAGTTTAATTCTTCAGTGTGGTAGTGTTGGCAGGTGGGGCCTAGTGGGAAGTGTTTGGTTCATGGTGAGTGGAGCCCATAAGAATGTATGAATAGTTTTGTAATGAGAATGGCGAAGTATTGTGGGAATTCAGTTCCCTTTTCTCTCTGTGCTCTTTCCCCTTCCTTCCTTCCTTCCTTCCTTCCTTTTCTTCTTCTTCTTCTTCTTCTTCTTCTTCTTCTTCTTCTTCTTCTTCTTCTCCTCCTCCTCCTCCTCCTCCTCCTCCTCCTCCTCCTCCTCTTCTCTCTCTTTGTCTCTCTGTCTCTGTCTCTCTCTGTCTCTCTCTCTCTCTCTGTCTCTCTCCCTCTTCCTTTCTTTTTCTCTTTTTGCCATAAATAGATCAATATGAGGGCCTCCCCAGATGCTAAGCAGATATAGTCGCACAGTGTTCGACTTCCAGCCTCAAGAATGTAATCATGATAAACTTCTTGTCTTTACCCAGTCTGAAGAATTCTGTTATAGCAAGAGAACATTGGCTAAGGCACCTTTCCCTTTTCTGTATTCCTTGGCATGCAGCCCTGCAGCTTCAGAGAGTATCACTCCAATCTGTCACCACATTGCTCTCTCCTGACTCTGACTCTCCTACACCCCTCAAGGACCGTTGTCATTATATCATGTGGATTATCTGGCTAATGGGATAATCCAGAGTCCCTTCTGCCATATAAAGAGAATTCACATGGCCAGGGATTAGAGCATGGCTACATTTGAGGGCCACTATTCAGTCTACCTCAACTACCTTGCTATAATTAAATTACAGAATTTATTTTTTGTAGAAACATAAGCTTCACAATGGCATGAACTAAAGAGAATTGATTTTCTTAAAATAATTATGGAATATAATATGTATTACTAAAAGACACATGTGTAGAAGGGAAGATATAATCTCAGGAGCTAAATATGTACTCTGAAGTTCAATAGGGGTGATTTACGGAAATAGCACATGTATAGTACTTCATGGACTATAAATTAAGGAGAGAGATTTAGAAATTCCAGCCCCTAACTTCTGAAATATCTGCTACCTCTAAGAAGTAAATCATGGGGTCTGTAGCTAGAATGTCACTTAGATACTGATGTCTGGCACATTGATGCTTACCAAACACCTGATACTTTTTATTCAGTAACATATTTACTTCCAGGAAAGTGATCTCTGGGACAGCTACTAATGACTTATTATTTGGGAGTATCTGCACTAAATATGTACATATTCCTTATTAAAAAATGTCAAGATGCATTCTGTTCTGGCAAAACTTATATGTGGCAGTATCCGGAGTGACGTTATATACAATCACACACACACAAATAAACCCAGAAACAATTTTATTGCACAACCTTGGAGGAATTATCATAATTTATGAAATGATAATTTAGCATATGATGTCCAGTCTACTGTTTAATAAACTGCCATATAGCCCTAAAATTATTAATATTATATGTTATTCATTAGGTCAAAAAATTATTGTAGTAATATTAGAGAAAGCAAACTAACTAGGTGCAAAATTGCATATATAATGATCTTAAACATGTTTACAACATAAAAAGAAGCGAGAGGAATTAGAAATGGTATTAAAATATGTATAATGGATTCTGTAGTTTGTGAGGTTATGAGTGACTGCTGCTTTTTAGAGTTTTTAGATTTCCTGTTGGACATACTATGTTTTTGTATTCAGAAGAAAAAAAGTAAAAGTTATCAGATAATATTCCCATCAATACTGTTATAGTATTCCCATCGATACAGTTATAGAGCTAAGAGAAGCTTTACTACCTGGAAAGCTGTAGTTTCCCATTGTGCATCATTCCACAGGAGAAGGAGGTGTGAGTGCCAGCCTTTCTTTAGAATGGGCGCTGGGCAGGGCAAGGGAATGTCTATCATTAAATCTGCTAAGTGGAGAGGATAATCATTATCTGCTAGGTGACCTGCAAAGGGTGGAGATCCAGCAACTCTGCATATGTTCTGCCTTAAAATGTTGGAAAAAATCTGTCTTTATATGCCCACTGAGAAATATAGTCCTGAAAAAGGGGGTGGTTTCTTAACAGAAATAAATAAATCTGCAGTGTATATAAAAACAAACAACAACAAAAATTAAAGACCTATATGTCAGAAGTCCATTACTCTAAAGTATAATAAATATGTTTCTCTCATTTGTACCATAACATTTATGGAGTCATTAGTGCCTTTCATAAATTAACAGTACATGCACAACAGTCTTACCCTTTCTCTTCTAGCTTTAACATAATATGATTCTTTATTAAATTTTCATTAAAACTGATATAGTAATTCATTACTCATTTTATCTGATTTTATTCCTCTCTGGATTCATTCACGACAACAAGACTTAGTGCCTGAGTATTCACAATAAAAATCATTAAAAACCTCAAGATATATCTGCTTATTCACAATTAAATAAATCAGCCTTTTAATCCTTTAATCTACTCTAGAAACTGAATAATTGAGCTAGAACAAGGATTGTTCTATCTGGTTCAAACATTTGGGGGTCAGAGTCTCAGAAGAGAGATTTTTTTCACAGCATATTTATTTGCTCTAATTCACATAATTGGTACATTAAAATGAGCAAATTAGAAACAAGCAACCAGAGGGTGCTGGATTAGCAGGAGTCTTAAAAGCTTTGCAGCTTCTTCATATAATTATTGAGGAGGCATGTTTAATTAGTATAACACACATTAGTAACAATTAAACATATTCAAGGCCAAGAAATTAACACTCTTACAATTTAAATTTGGCATTTTAATTTTATAATACCCGCAACCCAGCCAGAATGTTATTTCTTTCAGTGTGATATTCTGATACTGACATAACATTTAAAATCCCACTTTTTGATATCACTATAATACATCAATTTATAGGCAGGAAATCGAGTTTTTATATTGCCTAGAGATACCTATATAAGACTCTCATAAACGTGAGAGTTCAGTACTCAAAAGAACAGAGATGCACATACAATTTGAAGTGACGATGCTTTGCTAGCTGGACTCTTTCTGAGCTGAGTGAAAAATAGAATGGAGAGACTTAAATAGTTGCTCCATTTCCTAATCCCACATCTTGTACCTCAATTGAAAGGGGTTAAGAGCCCATTAAATTCTCTTCTTGGTCCATAAGCTTCTTTTCAGTACCTTTCCCAGGTTGCGAAGAAAATTTCCTGAAGGTTAGCCATTAAAGATTACAGTACTCCTGAAAATCCTTGACTTACATCTTGAAACATGGGGTCATTTTAATTATCTATGGATGAAAGACAGTGGTGTGACTTCAACTGACTTTAGGTGTCTCTTATGATGTATAACATCTTAAGGTTCTAAAATACTGATTCTGTCATTACAGTGTGAGGAACTGCTGTATTTTCTCAGTTTTCAGTTTTTATTTCTATTCTGTATAGCTGATTGCTACTAATGCATCAACCCCAATTTCTATGGGTGATAGGATGAGGAAATAAAAAAGTATAAATCTGGAAAACAATGGGTAGGTATGGATATTATCTTTATAGTTTTCATAATAAAGAAACTCTCTCTTTGGCTAAAGCTATCAAAATTACTATCGATATTTACTGTAAGAACCAGAGGATAAAGAAGGTGATGGAAATATTAAAATACTTTCTGATCATGATGCGTCTGACATTTTCACAATTAATAGTAATATCATCTGTTTTCTCAAACCCATTTTAGAATAGTTTTCAGATGGAAAGGAGATCACAGACCTTTTGATTATACTTTTTTGTTAATTACATGGGTACTATTTTTAATATATTTGAGATACCTATTTATTACAGTGTTGCCCTTTGTTAATTGTGGTTAATATTTGGTGTCTCCTGTAGAAGTTCAAAATAAGAAAGCAACACAAGCTGGGTTTTGTAGGGGCATATAGATAAGAAGGCTGATAGCCCTCTTCACAGCTGAGCCTGGCTTCTGTCATTTTGATGAATTTACTAAAGTCCAGCATCTTTCCTTTGGTTCTGGGGCTTGGGTACATGAAATGTTAGGATGCTGAGTGCAATCTCGCTGCTCAGGAGAAGGCTCATAGTAAACACAAATAATATATAAAAATGGAAGGTTAAGATATGGATGTAATGGCAAATAAACAACGCAGAATTTACAATACTCTATATCTCTTTAAGTTGTACATCTCCCTACAGGCTGACCCACCATGGATATCAAAAGCAGACAGCATTTTGTGAACTTTTCTGTATATGTGTAGTACCTACCTCAAGAACATTAAAAAGTGAGAGGATGAGCCTGGAATCAGAAAAGAACAAGTCCAATGTTTAATGAGAATAAACTAATTAAACTGTAGCCCCAGCCTAATGAGTGTGTGTGTGCATGTGTGTGTGTGTGTGTGTGTGTGTGTGTGTGTGTGTGCATGTATGTGTTATTAGAAGCCAGATTTTATGCTCATCCCTGGAGTAACCCATAATGAGCCAATCCGATGTTATCTCAGGGGAATAAAATAAAAGCAAAACCAATAACAAAAATACAGAAAAAAAGTAAATACCTTTGAGACCAAACTGGATAAGATGGAAAATAGTGTAGATTGAGGCACCTGCCTATGAGTTTAGGAAAATTTTCAATAAGGGGTTATCATCCACTGAGACAAGAAAGATGCATAGTCGCCAGGCATGTAGAGAGGAAGAAAAATCTTCCTAGGGCAGGAAACAGATGTAAAAGTTCTGTGTAGCTAGCATATGTATTGAGTGAGCAGGAGAGCGGTTTGTTGTTTAAAGAAAAGAAAACTCCACTTTTTTTTTTGTTTGTTTGTTTTTTGGTGGTACTGGGGATTGAACCCAGGAGCGTTCTACCTCCAACCTATATACCCCCAGTCCTAGTTTATATTTTATTTTGAAACAGGGTCTTGCTAAGTTTCTGAGGGCCTCCCTAGGGTTGCTGAGGTTGGCTTGGAACCTGCAATCCTCCTGTCTCAGCCTCCCAAGTACTGTGATTACAGGTAGGTGCCACCATGCCCAGCGTCCACTTTTTAAACAAATCTTATAACCCTTTCTCTCATCCCCAATCACAGAAATGATCCTGTCTCAAAGGATGCCACACTTATTTCCAAAGCAGTGTCAAGGTACTGCCTTATGTGGCTCAGGACGAAGTCCACAGACTTCTTTCACCCTGTCCACAGCTTGTCCACAGCATTTCCCCACACCACAGCCTTCAGTGCCAGAAAGGCTGTGAGACCACTTTACCCGGCCTGCTTTCTCTCTCCAGTGATGGCCATTGTCACCTCAGATCCCGGCCACTAGGGAGAGGAGACTGTTCTCTGCCTGACTTGGCTCTGTAAGCATGAGTATAGTCTTTTATTTTTGAAGTTTACATTTTTCTCAAATTTTGAAAAATAAGGGCTTTATTGCATAGACATTAAACGCCCCGTGTGCCCATTCCTGGGCAGGCCTCAGTGATCTGACTGGTACATGAGAATTTTGCCAGGAAACCATGCTTTTTATTTTGCTCTGTGTTATGTCTTATATACCTCCTGTCTTGTACTTTTATAGACAGTTTCAAAATTAGAACCACATTATTTTCTTTTACATTTTATTAACTTTTATATTTACTCCCAAACTTCTAGGCTAATTGTTCTTCTCGACACAGCTGAGAACAGACTAGTAAATTGTAATGTGGCTTTACTGAAGTACAAGGATAATGGAAGAGTCTTCAAACTACTGCGTAACCTCATAGCACCCCTGAGTTTCTTGCTACGGCAGTCGCTGTCCTGGTTCCCAGCTTGTCACCATTTGTTCAGATCTGCTGTAGAACCTTCAACATTTGGGGGTTCAAGTCAAATTTCCTCTTAGTTCCTCTACTTCCTCTACATTTTTTATAGATGACTCTGACTCTTTAGTTTTGAGTGACATCTTCTTTCTTTATACATGGTAATAAAATAACTTGGTTCTATCAGATTATAGTCAAAGTGTACAGCTCTGACTCTTTCACATTCAGGTGACTTTGTCTTTCCCTGATCAATTAAATAATAATAATAATAATAATAATAATAATGTGTTGATCTCATAGTTTAGTCCCTAATGATCAACTTAATTTCCCTCCTTGTCAAGTCCATGAGGGATGTCTTCTTGTCACTGCCAGGCCCTTACTCCATCTTCCTTTCATAGACCAAGGCCAAGGCCAATACGCTATAGGACGTCCCTTGATTACACAGTCATCTAGATCTCCTGAGATGTAAGAGAAAGAAGGCTGGAATCAAGAGAATGGGACACCTGACTAGCTTCATCCCCTTCACCTCAGTTTCATAATCTCTAAATAAGACTATTGGAACAAATGCTGTTAATTGACCTGCTCTACAAATCTAAAAACCTGGGAGATGATAATTTTAGTACCCAAGTACCACACTGTAATAATCTTGGAGAAATTTGGATGAAAGGATAATTTATGGTGTTCACCAAGTTTCAATAGTAGTAGGTAGTTGCCTTAGTTTTTGTGGTTCAGTGTTACAGATAGGATAAAATTATGCTTATTTTTCTTGTTACACATGATGTAATATGAAGAAAATCTATGAAATTCAGGGGCCAGTAATCTGCACAAGAAACAAGGAGAACAATGTATTTCTCCTGGGACTTTTGGTGGTGGTTTCGAAGGCTACCATGGATAACAAAAGCAGGCAAGCAGATGGTATTTGTGAACTTCTCTGTGTGTAAATAGTACCTACCTCAGTAACATTTACAAAGTGAGAGGATGAACATGGAATCAGAAAAGAATTGTTTTCAGTTATGATTTGGAACTATAATTGCAGAATCACAGTTACAAGTGTTTGGAAGTGACCTTAGGAATTTGGGTGGATGATCAGCCTCAGAGGATTTTGTGTGTGTGTGTGTGTGTGTGTGTGTGTGTGTGTGTGTGTGTTGGGTAGTTAGGATGACTTTCTAATGATTTCTGGTTTATCTGGCAGTTGCCTGAGATAACTTTTTTTTTTTACTTCATTTGGCAAAACATTTGCTGATTTTTTCCTCTATGCCAGAGGTTAATCTCTAACTCCTACCAAGTTTCTCAATTGTTTTAATTTATTCCAAAACTTTTTGGCCTTACCAATGATTCTTACTTGGAAAACTTCAAAATAATTATAGTTTAAACTAGGAGTTGTAGATCTCTGAAAACTTGACTTATGTTTTATCTTACTGGACTTTTAGCTCCTAGAAACACCAAAGTATTGAGCAACTGGATGTCATGTGGTTCTGGGTAATATCTCTTTCACTTATTAGCTATGTGATCTTGATCAAGTTATGAAACTCTAAGCTTTAGCTTTTTCATGTATTAAGGTAAGAAGTTGTCTATAGTATTACTGTAACTGTTAGGCAAGATGTGCATGCAGTGACAGTGGTAAGCATGTACTAACACAAACTATGACTTGACCTATCCTTTGGTATAGTCTTATAAGTCTATAATTGATCCAGATGATACCTCTGTGGGATTGGGGGATCCATTCTCAGATAACAAAGAATCCATTCTCAGCTGGTTAGCTCTTATTTCCTCCATAATTCTGGCATGAGATGAGAGGAAGGAGATTCAGTATGAAGAATGGCTAAACAAAGGAAAATCATTCACGAGAACCTCTCTGTGTTTGGTCAGGTTTGTCTTGTGTCTAAGAGAATGCAAATTAAGACTCTCAACTCTGGTATAAATGTAATGTCAGTATATTATTTCCAGCTAGCATTAACCAGAGCCCCCATTTTAATATGTCCCTTAGCTTTCCTTTATTTTTAACTTTCTTTTCTTTATTTTCTCTTTTAAGTAATTGTTAATATCTTTCACTTTTATTTTGTTTTGATATTTCTCTAGAACTTGGTAAATAAAGCAGTATGGATTTAGGCATCGGAATGGCTTCATTCCAATTCCAGTCTACTAGCTGACAGTTATTCAAGTTATTAAGTCAGGACAACTTATTCATTTGAAAATTGGGATATTAATAATAGCTACCTCAATGGGAGTTTTGAGAATTAAAAATGAAATAGAACAAGAAAAGTACTGGTATAATTAAAAATAGTTACTTTCATCCACAAATTGTATGAGGTTCAGTATATGAATATTCCATAATCATTCAGTGAACTGAGGACCATCTTGGAACATTTTCTTTGTGCTCACTCTCTATTTTTTTCTTCAAATTCTTTTTCTGTTTTTCTGGCCTCTTTTACTTCTTTCTTATGTTTTGTTGTATCATCTTTCTTCCTTCTTTTTTTTTCCTCCTAAAAATCATCTATTTTGTAAAAGGTCTTTATGAATATTTTCCTCATGCTATAGGCAAGATGTAATCAAAATGTGTCCTTTTTGCCCTCCCACACAATTCTGTGATTACTTTTGCTTTGGTATTTACCTTATTTTAATAAGTTTTTTTTTTTTGCGGTACCAGGGATTGAACGCAGGGGCGTTCTACCTCCGCGCTACACCCCCAGCCCTATTTTTTATACTTTATTTTGAAACCGGGTCTCACAAAGTTATGGAGGGCCTCACTAAGTAGAGAGAAAGAGAGACTGGGAGAGAGAGAGATAGAGACAGCTGAGGCTGGCCGCGAACCCGGATCCTCCGGTCTCCGCCTCCCAAAGTACTGAGATTACAAGCATGTGCCACCACGCCCGGCCTTTTAATAAGTTTCATATATATATATATATACATACATGCCTTTTACCACATATTAATAAAACTCTTTAAAGGTAATGAGCATGGCCATTGTTGACACATCTTAAATGTGTTGTGAATTTTCGAGTATGATCTGGTACCACCACCAAAAAAATAAATAAAAATAAAAACATATATTAGTAGCTCGTTCTTTTGGTTTGTATCCCCCTTTTTTTAACTAGACAGTCATATTGTGTTAAAGTTCCATTGAACTAGTATTATTATGCTGATCTACATCTGAAGGGGCTTTCTACAGCCTTCTAACTTTTCCACCTATATTCTCTTCAATCTAATTCTATTTTATATAACCAACCTCCGCCTGCCTTACTTTTCGCTGTTCTTCAACATGTACCACTCCTCTGTTGACCAGGGCCACTCCCTGTTCCATAAGCCTTAGGTGCTCATCCCTGACACTGTGACTTTTCTCTAACTGGAAGCCCTTTGTTCTCCTCTTTTTATATCTGTTCAAGGACCAACTCAAATCTTTCCACTTCTAAGAAGTCTTCTCAGAAAAAATTCCTTCCTATTTGGAATCTTTCATTAATTTCTACAACAAATCTAATCTATATTTTCTTTTTTTTTGTGGTACCGGGGATTGAACCCAGAGGGGTTCTACCTCCGCGCTACACCCCCGGCCCTATTTTTATACTTTATTTTGAAACCGGGTCTCACGAAGTTGCAGAGGGCCTCACTAAGTAGAGAGAGAGAGAGAGACAGAGAGAGAGAGAGAGAGAGAGAGAGCTGAGGCTGGCCGCGAACCCGGATCCTCCGGTTTCTGCCTTCCAAAGTACTGGGATTACAAGCGTGCGCCACAATGCCCGGCCGTAATCTGTATTTCCTGTTTCTAATTTTTCCTGCCTACTTTCCTTATGTGTTATTATTATTTATCAAGACAGATTATAATATCTGTAAGAAAAGACTGTGCCATTGTTTTTCTTTTTGGTGTGAGAGTCTATGATACTAAATTAGATTAAACTATTTTTCCCTCATCCCCTATCTGTCCTCAGCACTTGTTAAACAAAAAGCACTAATGAAGCTCATTGGTTAAGAGGTTTTCTAGTCCTTGGTCCTAGTCCCTAGGTCTAAGCTAAATTTCTGTAATGCTAATTTGGTTTATTTCTTAATGTGACATAACTTGGGATTTAGCAAATTAATTACAAATTTAGAAACAAAACCTATTGTAAGAAAATCAAATATATATCACACATTCAGATTTAGGAGACTGTTTCAGTCAGTATTATCAGTGCTGTAATCCAAAAAACCTAATTGTCACAACTTAGAGGAAGGAGATTTATTTGCTTACAATTCTGGAGATTTCAGGGGTTCAGTCCGTGTTAGGCTGGGTGAAGTGTGCAGAGCTTAGAATATGGTGGGAGACAGAGAGAGAATGAGAGGCTGGAAACAAGAGAGAGCAAGCAAAGGAATTCAAGGACACAAGGACTGTCCCCAAGGCCGCACCCTCAGTGACCCACCTCCTCCAGCCACAGCCCACCTGCCTAGGTATTTATCCACTGATGAGATTACAAGACTGATTTAATTATATCAACTCTGAGCATCGATAGGATACATGAGATCTTTCAAGGGATATTCTATATCTAAACCATATCAGGAGATAGTTATTGTTTGAATTAAGGTGAGTGGGGCACATACTTAATATGACCTTCCAATATCTCACTAAATTTATAAATAAACATGCAAATATTATTAATTTAAAGTGTTGCTGAAAAGAGAAATAGAGAGAAAGAAGGTACTTTGAGAGACATCTAGAAATAGAAAGAAGGTACTTTGAGAGACATCTAGAATATATACAAATATAATTGGATGAAGAGGAACAAACACAAGCCCACAAATGAGATGAAGCAAAAGAGAACTCATCTGAGGAAAGTAGAGAGGTCTGATCTATAAAGTCTCATCTAAGTAGAGTTGGGAGGAGAGTTGACAGACAAACTGAAGGGCTATAGAAAATGCTGCAAAACCCTGTCAGAGAAAAAAGTTTGTATAGTGTTCATCCTCTAAGTTTTCCTGACATGAAGACATCCATTAGTCAAGTTAGGTCTTTGCCATAGTGGGTCTTTATTTGAGCAATTGGGTCAGATCAGTAAAGTGGTCAGTGCCTTGGCTAGCTTAGGCTACCAGAATAAATCAGGAGGGGAAAAACTAAAAAAGGAAGAGACATCATTCAGCAGTGATCTCTTTCCACTCATATACTGTGTCCCTCATAATACTTATTTCCCATTGCTAACACAGGAGCTAGATTGAACAATCAGGTAGAAAGGTCCCTACAGAAACTTGATTTAATATAGAAAATAAAAAATAACTTTAAAAATTGTGTTACCTCTGTGACAATCACTGTGACCAAAATACTTGACAAGAACAACTTAGAGAGGAAAAGTTTATTTTGGCTATTTCAGAGGTTTAGTCTATAGTTGTCTGACTCCAAGGCAGAACCATCATAGTGGCAAGGTGTAGCAAAGGAAACCTTCTTGGGGCAGCAGTCGAGCAGAGAGAGGAAGTTACCAAGGACATACCCTCAGTGACCTACCTCCTCCAACCACACCCTCCCTGTCCACACTTACCACCCAGTAAGCCCATTTAAATTGTTAATCCATCAACGGATTTATCCACTGATGAGATTAGAGCCCTGATTCAATGGTTTCACCTCTGAACATTTCTGCTTTGCCAACATGGGAGCTTTTCTGGGGACATTTCATATCCAAACCATAACAAAAATAAAATTCTAAATTTTGCTCCTACAGAAAATTGAGATGATAGTTCAGTAATAAATTAAGATCAGATAGGACTGAGGAATATTAGAAAAACTGGTTAAAGTAAGAAAACCTCTGTTTGAAGGCATCTGAATGTTAAAAAGAGACAATGCTATGTGGGCCAAGCTTCTGGACAGAAGGGACACAAACACACGGCGTTTCTCTTTGGGGCATTTGCTGATTCAAACCATACAATCCAGGACCTGAGAAGCCAAGGAACTGAAAGTGGAGCATTCAAATGGCAACAGCTCAAGCAAAAAGCAACAAGGAAGAGGCTGTGAGCACATTCTGAAGTAGTCTACACATGGCTGGGAGAACAGTGAGGTTTGAAGTCCAAGAAAAAGGGGATGGGAAACAGGGTAAGCCCAGCCTTTCCCATGGTGACCCCAAAGGGCAGTACCCTAAGAAGAAGTGAAAACCACAAAGACCAGCTCAGAATTAGCTTAAACTGAAAATGGACTAAATTTCCATCCTAACCACTATAAGCAAAAGTAAATGATTTCAAAGGAAAGATAGCAGCATTCAGAATGTAAAATTTTCTCTGAAGATTTTAATAAATATGCCCATATTCAATTAAAAATTATTTGGCATATAAGAAAATAAGACTGAATGATTAAAAACTGACAAAAATTCCATAATATAAACAGACATAGAAGAACAAGATATCAGAGTTATCGGACATTAAAAAATATACAGATAGTAAATAAGCATATGAACAATACGCATCATATGTCATCAGAGAGTTGCAAATTAAAATAGCTATAAGATACCAGTAAACACCTGTGAGAACAACTAAAATCTCCAAACTGAGATACCAAAGCTGGTGAGAATGCAGAACAATGGAAATTCTCATTTGTTGTTGGTGGGAATGCACAATGGCATAGCTGCGTTGGAAGATATTTTCATAGTCTGTTATAAAACTAAGTATGATTTTATCATACAATCCAGAAATTATTCTCTTAGGTATTTACCCAAGTGAACTTAAACCTGACATCCACACAAATATCTGCACACCAATGTTTATAGTAGGTTTATTAATATTACTAAAACTTGGAAACAGCCACAATGTTTTTCTACAAATAAGTGGATAACTAAACTATGGCGTATTCATACAATGGAATAATATTCAGTGATAGAAGGAAATGAGCTATCACGCCATGAAGAGGCATGGATGAAACTTAAATGCCTATTCCTGAGTGAAAGAAACCAATTTGCCAAGGCTTCATACTGTATGATTCCAACTATATGACATTCAGGAAAGGAAAAAACTATTGAGACAGTAAAATGATCAGTGGTTACAAGAGGTTCAGGGAGAGAGAAGGAGGGACAAATAGGTGGAACAGAGAAGATTTTTAGGGTGGTGAAATTACTCTGCGTGATGTTGTAATGGTGGACATATATCATTATATGTTTGTCAAAATCCATATAACACACAAAAATAGAGTGAGTGCTAATGTAAGCTATGGACTTTAGTTAATAATAGTCTATCAGTTTTGGTTCCTTCATTGTAGCAAATGTACCACACTAATGTAAGATTTTAATAGTAAGGGAAATTGAGTAGAAAGGTGAGTGAGTACGTGAGATCTCTCTATACATTCAATTCAATTTTCTTATAAACCTAAAGCTGCTAAAAATAGTCTATTTACTTAGCATAAATACATGGACCTCAATATAAAAACATGTACACAAATACAAACATACCAACTTTATTCATGATATCCCCAAAGTGGAAATAATCCAGATGCTCATCAACTGATGGATAGATGATCAAATATGGCATATCCATACCATGAAATATTAAGCCATAAAAAGAAATAAAGTACTCATACATGCTACAATAAAGATGAAACTTCAAAACATGTTAAGTAGAAGACACTAATCATAAAACCTCACAAATTATATCATTTCATTTGTATGAGATTGTATCATTTTATTATTCCATTATATACATTAGATAATATAATTGTAGTATTCCATTTGTATGAAACATCCAGAATAGGCAAATCTATAAAGTAAATTAGTGGCTTCCTAGGTTTGGGGAAAATGGGAAGTGAGTGATTGCTAATGGATTTTCTTTTTTGGGGGGGATAAATGAAAGTGCTCTAAAATTGATTCTAATTATGGATCTGTGAATATACTAAAGTCAATTAAATTGTTTATAATAGATGAATTGTATAGAAGGTAAATTCTATCTCAACAAAGTTATCATTTTAAAATTGGGATTAGCCGGGCGTGGTGGCGCACGCTTGTAATCTCAGTACTTTGGGAGGCGGAGACCGGAGGATCCGGGTTCGCAGCCAGCCTCAGCTCTGGCTCTCTCTCTCTCTCTCTCTCTCTCTCTCTCTCCTTAGTGAGGCCTTCTGCAACTTCGTGAGACCCGGTTTCAAAATAAAGCATAAAAAATAGGGCCGGGGGCGTAGCGCGGAGGTAGAACGCCCCTGCATTCAATCCCCAGTACCGCAAAAAAAAAAAAAAAAAAAAAACTGGGATTAATGTAGTCAAGAAAATAAGACAACATGTGCACTTTAAGCAAAAACTATCCATGAAAAGCAATCAAAGGAAAACATAAAGCTGAAAAAAGCATTATCTGAAATTAAGCACTCAGTAGATTGTTTTAACATTATATAAGTCAAAACATAAAAAAAGATTACTAAAGTCAATAAAAAATAACCAGACCAAAATTTGGAGGAAAAAATGATGTAAATAGAAAAAATAAGTCCATAAGACATATAGAATAAGAGTAAAATGCTGTGACCAGCCAGGCCCAAGTTACAGGGGTACAGAGACAACACTCATCCAGCTGGGCCCACTGGGACTACCCCACAGGAAAGCTGAGTTTCTGTGCCAGAAGTAGAAGAAATTAATTACTAAGAGATAAAAACAATGGTAAACTACAACCGAGGCACCCCAGTGATTGCATAGGCTGCATGGGGTTGTATTCCAAGATGAACAATAGAAAATGTTGTAACTTATGGAAGAAGCTACTAGATATTGCTGAGGAAAAGTGTACTGGGATGGAAGAGTTCTTAACCCAAATTGACCACGTGTACAACGTGTTGTAGGAACAGAAAAAAAAGACACCATGGGACGGTGAAACCATGGAATGTTTAAAAGTGAAAAGAGAAAAAGAGAAACCATGGGATGTTTGAAAGCACCATTTTTCAAGTTTAAATTCTGTACATTTGCCAGGCGTGGTGGCTCACGCTTGTAATCCCAGTACTTGGGAAGCTGAGACCGGAGGTTCAGGGTTCACGG
>PVJS01028990.1:0-25117 GCA_004027185.1 Glis glis
CCGGTCTCCACCTCCCAAAGTACTGGGATTATAAGCGTGCGCCACCACGCCCGGCGAGACCTTATTTCAAAATAAAAAATAAGCCAGGTGTGGTGGCGCACGCTTGTAATCCCAGTACTTGGGAGGCGGAGACCGGAGGATCCGGGTTCACAGCCAGCCTCAGCTACTTAGTGAGGCCCTCTGCAACTGCGTGAGACCCAGTTTCAAAATAAAGGATAAAAAATAGGGCCAGGGATGTAGCTCGGAGGTAGAAAGGCCCTGGGTTCAATCCCCGGTACCGCAAAAAAAAATAATAATAATAATAGAATAAAATAAAATAAAATAGGGCTGGAGGACTGGAGGTGTAGCTCAGAGGTAGAATGCCTCTGGGTTCATCCCCAGCAACACACACACACACACACACACACACACACACACACACATGCACACCAATTTTGTGTGTCTGTGTGTGTTTTAATGAAATTTTTCTACTTCTAACCTATAAATCTATTCCCCCCCCCCCGGACATTCTAGGCAAAATATATGCTCATTTCCTCCTTGACAGTCTATAAATCTAAGGTTTCTTAATTCAATATTTTGCATGGGAACTAAGAAGGCTCTGCTCTTTTATTATTGGCCCTATTTATATTCTTTGTTGCCTTTATGAGAAACCAGTCAAGAATGATGGAACTGATCAGGGCTCTTGTTTTGTTTTTCAGTCCTTCTCCGCCTGAGACCCTCATCACCAATGGCGTGCTGGTGGTAACTGTCCTTCTGAATTCCTGTAGCTCTAGAGGCCACATCTGGCGGCTGTTCTCAGGGAAGAGAACTCTGGGCCCAGCTTGGAGCCTTATCCCATCTTGAGCCCTGGAGGAGTCAGACTAAATGAGCCAGCCAAATGGGTGCAGGGAGGGGGGCAGCAGTCTGGGCTCCTGCATCCAGGGAGGAGGCGCCTGGGGCATGGCCCTGGCCCAGTACCTCATGCCCCAGAAAGATGATCCAACTTGGGATCTCCCCAACAAAAGAAACCACTAAAGACAGCCTCCTCCCAGACTTATTCCTGGTCCTGTTCCCCAAAACCCCAATAATACCTCTGCAAGCACAATTTTAGAATTATTTTTTTCCATAATTTACCTGTTGGTACAAATATTTTAATTAAATGTATCTGATACCTCAGGGTTCAAGGAGACCTTTCCCTCAAAAAGCAGAGTCTTTGGGAATTGTGGTAAAAGAATTTTTTATTTTTGTGGTACTGGGGATTGAACCCAGGGGCATTCTACCTCTCAGTTACACCCCTAGCCCTATTTTTTGCTCTTTATTTTGAAACAGGGTCTCACTAAATTGCAGAGGGCCTCACTAAGTAGCCGAGGCCGGCCGCGAACCCGGATCCTCCAGTCTCAGCCTCCCAAGTACTGGGATTACAAGGGTGCACCACCATGTCCAGCTTGGTAAAAGAATTTGACCATCTCTGCTTCTTGCAAAAGCTATTTCATTTGAAGTTCTCACTTTTAAAGCTCAGAGCTAAAGATCGCCTCAGGTCAGATCCTGACCTGCCCCTGAGAACATGACCCTTAGTAAACTGTGGCCAAGCGCCCTAGAGTTTACAGCATCATTTCCAAACATCCTATCTCCGAGTGAGATGGCATGCCTTGATTGGGTTCAGAAATGTGGGCAGCACCGCCAGCTCTCTGGGTGTGAGCCCAAGGTCAGCCGGCACTGCATTTAGCCTTTCCGTCTGCACCTCCTTCCTTTGGCCTGGGAGAGCTAGGAGGTGGACAGGGCTCAGCTTCCGTGTGACCCTCTTTGCTATGTTGCAGTCTCGCCAAGTCTCCTGCTTGGAGGTTCATACAGAATCCAGGAGGCAGAGGAAGAGTGAGAAAAGTGAGTATTTTAGCAGCCCAGCCTGCTGGGGGAGGAGGGAGGGCTGCTTCAAGCATCAATTCAGCCTGGTCCTGGCTCCCTTGGGCTGGAGAACCAGCTTGGCCCAAACTTCTCAGACTCATCACACCCTCAGGGGTCATGCGTGTCTCCCTTCCCCAGCCTGCTCTTGACTGGGCATGTTCTTCCAGGTACCCCCACCCCCCCGGGAGTGTCCTGGGCCTGGGTCGCAGTACTGCCCTCTGTGCCTGGCTCTGGTATGGTGGTCAGCACCTGGGGTAGCTGGGCACTAACAACCCCAGGGTCCCTCTAGCCAACTCACACTTCACGGGAAGTTCTAGCATTTTATAGCTACAGAGGACCAATACCTCTCCCCAACCCACCCCATCCTGCCCTTGCAAGGCCTTGTCCCAGGAGAAGAGAGCAGTGTGGCCCCCCAGACAAGGGGAGGGAGGGAGGGACAAAGGGGCCTCTGACCCCAAACGGGCAGTGTGATGAGGGCCCACTATCTCCACGGTGGGCAGGTGATTTTAGGAGATCTTCTGGCAAAGTAGAACCAAAGAGAATGAGTCCCACGGACTTACAGGGTTTTCTGGGGACATTTGTCAGATCTCTCACAAGCCTTGCTAAAATGCAGATTCCAGGACCCTGGCCCAGAATGAGACTCTCCCGGGCATTGTAACCAGGTCCCTGTCCACCTCCAGATAGTGTGTGGGGGGAGCTTCTTGGGGGGGGGGTCTCACTTCTTGTCTTCCCTCTTGGTGAAAGACCTCTTGGTGAAGGTGACGGAATCCTTTGAGAACACCCAGCGCATCTCACCCTGCCGGGAGCCCAGCTGCCCAAACCCTGCCTGCTTCCACTACCCCAAGTACTTCCAGCCCCAGCTGTGCATGGAGGTGCCCAAGAGTCGCTGGAACTGTGGGGTACAAGGCGGTCCCTGTGGGGCGGGGCAGGGGCTGTGGCAGGGGAGTGGCTAGAGGAGCCCCTCCCCCTCACAGAGCCCGCCCATCCTTCCAGCTTTGCTGCTGCTGTGAGCACAGGAGAGGCCCGATCTGCCAGCCCCTCGACTGCCTTTCCGATGGCCAGGCGGTGACCCTGCCTGTGGTGAGGGCCTGGGGCTGGGGTGGGGTCCCTGGAGCTGCCGTGGCATGGAGATAGGAGAGCCTAGGGCACATGGGGGAAGGTGGCAGGTGGGCTCTCAGGCAGGACAGAAGAGTCTTGTGGGGTCTTGGTGAGCCATAGTGGGAGTCAGAGAGTATGTGGAGGCTGAGTGAACATGGTGGGGAGGATCACATCCAGAAGAGGAAAGTGGGGATGGAGGGTGCATGTGTGCGCACGTGTGTGTGTGCATGTGTGTGTGTGCATGCGCGTGAGCACGCGTGAGTGCTGAGCCAAGTCCAGGGGTGGGCAGCACAGTGAGTCTTCACCTCTTTGGTTGGGATCACACGGCTCTGCTTTGTCATCCTGACAAGCTCTTCATCTTTTGCTCCTCAGAGTGAGAACTGTGAGCTACACATGAAGTCCACGCCCTGGTAAAGTGCCTCTTTCTGTCCTTTCCTCTCACTTATTCATGATTGTACGTGTGAAATTGGTACCTCATTGTGGTGTTGATTTGCATCTCCCTGATGGCTATGATGGTGAACTTCTTTTCATGCGCTTAGGGCTTAGTGACCATTTGTACATCTTCTCTGGAGACACGTCATTTGCCTACTTTTTAAGTGGGCTATTTGTCTTGCTATTGTTAAGTTGTAAACATTATTTGTAGATATATGATTTGCAAATATTTGTTCCTATTCTGCGGGTTTCCATTTCACATTCTTTTTCCTTCATGTGTGTGTCAGGGGTAGGGGAGATTGAACTGGAGATTGAACCCAGGGCTTCTCCCATACCAGGCAAGTGCATCCCCCGCCCTTGTTTTTTTATTTTGAGACAGGGCCTCGCTAAGTTGCTTAGGCTGGCCTTGAACTTGCGATCTTCCTGCCTCAGCCTCCTGAGTAGCTGGGATTATAGACATGTGCTACCACTCTTTTCACATTCTTGAGAGTATCCTTTGAAAACAAGGTTTTTAATTTTG
The DNA here is from genome assembly GCA_004027185.1 of Glis glis. Lineage (NCBI taxonomy): Eukaryota > Metazoa > Chordata > Mammalia > Rodentia > Gliridae > Glis > Glis glis. The sequence goes on from PVJS01028990.1 coordinate 3,932, forward strand.
ATAGATTCTATTATCATTTCATTGCTTGTGTTTTTGGTGTCATATCTAAGAAATCGTTGTCTAATCCATGGTCATAAAGACTTAATCCCTAAGACATTTATTTATTTATTTATTTTATTAATGTACTTTAATTGGTGCATTATAGTCTCACATCATAATGTAAATCATGTTGACAGTGGCATACATGCATTCAGCATTTGGTGCCTCCCCCCACCTCCCCATTTCCCCCTTCCCAATACAGAATACTGAGGTTGACATTGATATATTCACATATGTACACATAGTCGAGGGTAGAATTTCCATTAATGAACCGCCGTTTTCCCTCTCCCCTTCCCTTAGTCCACCTCCCTGGCTCCACTGAGGTTTCTCCTCCATTATCTGGAGTCCCTCTGGTATCCCTATACTCCCTAGCTTGTGCATATTAGAAAAAATGTATGTCCCTTTACTTTCTGTGACTGACTAATTTCACTTAACATAATGTTCTCCAGGTCCTTCCATTTTCTTGCAAATGACATAATTTTGTTCTTCTTTATTGCTGAGTAGAATTCCATTGTGTGTATTTCCCATAATTTTGTAATCCATTCATCTATTGATGGACACCTAGGTTGGTTCCATAATTTAGCTATTGTGAATTGTGCTGCTATGAACATGGGTATGCGTATATTACTGTAGTTCCTTGGTTTCAACCCCTTTGGAATGATACCCAGGAGTGGTATAGCCGGATCATAAGGTGGATCCATTCCCAGCTTTCTGAGGAATCTCCACACTGATCTCCATAGCGGCTGAACTAGTTTGCAATCCCACCAACAGTGTAGAAGAGGTCCTATTTCCCCCCCCATCCTCGCCAACATTTATTATTATTTGACTTCTTGATGATTGCCATTCTGATTAGGGTTAGATGGAATCTCAGTGTAGTTTTGATTTGCATCTCCATGATTGCTAATGATGTTGAACATTTTTTCATGTATCTGTTGGCCATTTGTATCTCTTCTTTAATAAAGTATCTATTCAATTCAATTGCCCATTTCTTGATTGGGTTGTTTGTTTTTTTTAGTGTAAAGCCTTTGTATATTCTAGATATTAGTCCCCTATCAAAGGGATAGCTGGCAAAGATCCTCTCCCATTCTGTAGGTTTTCTCTTTAGACTCTTGATGGTTTCCTTTGATGTGAAGAAACTTTTTAGTTTAATGCCATCCCACTTACTAATTCTTGTTTTAATTTCCTGAGCTTTCAAAGTCTTGTTGAGGACATTTCTACCTGTGCCTATATGTTGGTATGTTGAACCTATGTCCTCCTATAGTAGCTTCACAGTCTCTGGTCTAACTTCCAGGTCTTTGATCCATCTCAAGTTGACTCCTGTGCAGGGTGAGAGGTAAGGATTTAGTTCCATTTTTCTACAAATGGATAACCAGTTTTCCCAACACCATTTGTTGAAAAGGCTGTCTTTTCTCCAGTGTATGTGTCTGGCACCTTTGTTGAAAATCAATTGGCTATAAGTATGTGGATTTGTTTCTGTTCCATTGGTCTATGTGTCTGTTTTTGTGCCAATACCATGCTGATTTTATTACTATAGCTCTGTAGTATAATTTGAAGTCAGGAATTGTGATGCCTCCTCCATGGTTCTTATTGCTGAGAATTGCTTTGGCTATTCTGGGTCTTTTGTTTCTCCATATGAAGTTTATGACTGATTTTTCTAGGTCTATGAAGAATGACATTGGTATTTTGATAGGGATTGCATTGACTCTGTAGATCACTTTTAGTAAAATGACCATTTTGATGATATTTATTCTGCCTATCCAAGAGCAAAGGAGATCTTTCCATCTTCTAAGACCTTCTTCAATTTCTTTCTTTAGCATTTTATAATTTTCATTGTAGAGGTCTTTTACCTCCTTGGTTAGATTTATTCCTAGGTATTTTATTGTTTTTGAGGTTATTGTGAATGGAATTGTTCTCTGTATTTCTTTCTCAGTGGATTCATGATTGGCATATAGGAAAGCTACTGATTTTTTTAGGTTGATTTTGTATCCCGCTACTTTGCTGAATTTGTTAATCAACTCTAGTAGTATTTTGGTTGAGTTTTTCGGGTCTTCTAGATATAGGATTATGTCATCTGCAAATAAAGATAATTTTAATTCTTCTTTTCCCATTTGAATTCCTTTGGTATCCTTCTCTTGTCTTATTGCTCTGACAAGAGTCTTGAGGACTATATTGAAAAAGAGTGGTGATAGTGGGCATCCTTGTATTATTCCTGATTTTAAAGGGAATTCCCACAGTTTTTCCCTATTCAATATGATGTTGGCTTTGGGTTTGTTGTATATTGCCTTAATGATGTTGAGGTACGTTCCTTCTATTCCGATAATCTGCAGTGTTTTTATCATGAATGGGTGTTGGATTTTGTCAAATGCTTTTTCAGCATCTATTGAAATGATCATGTGATTTTTGTCCTTAGTTCTATTTATGTGGTGAATAACATGTATTGATTTATGTATGTTGAACCAGTTTTGCTTTCCTGGGATGAAACCAACTTGGCCATGGTGTGTAATTTTCTTGAGGTGGTTTTGAATGCACATGGCTAATATTTTGTTTAGAATTTTTCATCTATGAAGCCGGGCATGGTGGCGCACGCTTGTAATCCCAGTACTTGGGAAGCTGAGACAGGAGGATCTGGGTTCACGGCCAGCCTCAGTTACTTAGTGAGGCCCTCCACAACTTAGTGAGACCCTGTTTCAAAATAAAGAATAAAAAATAGGGCCGGGGGTGTAGCTCGGAAGTAGAATGTCCCTGGGTTCCATCCCTGGTACCGCCAAAAAAAAAAAAAGAATTTTTCATCTATGTTCCTCAATGATACTGGTCTATAATTTTCTTTTCTTAAGGTATCTTTATTTGGTGATACTGGCCTCATAGAAGGAGTTTGGAAGAATTCCATCTTTTTTGATTTCACGGAATAACTTGTGAAGAATTGGGTTTAGTTCTTCTGTAAAGGTTTTGTAGAATTTAGCTGGAAATATGTCTGGACCTGGGCCTTTCTTTGATGGTAGACTTTTTATTACTGTTTCTATCTCTTTGCTTGCTATTGGTCAGTTTAGGTTTTCTGTATTCTTTTGGTTCAACTTAGGTGGGTTGTATGTGTCTAGGAATCTGTCAATTTCTTCCATGTTTTCCAGTTTATTGGAATATAAATTTTTGAAATAGTTTCCTCTGAAATAGATGATCCTCTGAATTTCCCCACTGTATGTGGTGATGTCTCCTTTTTCATTTCTGATTTTAATAGTTTGAGTTTATTCTCTCTTTCTTTTGGTTAGGTTGGCTAGGGGGTTGTCAATCTTGTTAATCTTTTCAAAGAACCAGCTTTTTGTTTTGTTTTGTTGATCCTTTGTGTTGCTTTTTTATTCTCTATTTCATTGATTTCTGCTCTGATTTTAATTATCTCCTGCTTTCTACTGGCTTTGGGATTAGACTATTCCTGTTTTTCTAGGTCCTTGAGGTGTGTCATTAGGTTGTTTATTTGGTGACTTTCTGTTTTTCTTATGTGGGCATTCAGTACTATAAATTTTCCTCTTAACACTGCCTTCAACATGTCCCATAGATTTGGTATGTCATGTCTCTATTTTCCTTTAATTCCAGGAATTTTTTTATTTCTCCCCTTATTTCTTTTCTGATCCAGTCCTCATTCAAGAGTGTATCAGTCTACATGTGTTTATGTAATTTCTTTTGGTCTGCCTGTTGTTGCTTTCCACTTTCATTCCATTGTGATCTGAGAAGATGCAGGGAATTATATTTTTTTAATTTGCTGGTGCTTTCTTTGTGGCTCAGGATGTGATCTATTTTGGAGAAGGTTCCATGGGCATCTGAGAAAAGTGTGTATTCAGCTGTTGCTGGTTGAAATATTCTGTGTATGTCTAGGTCTGAAGAGTCTTTACTCATCTTTTGTCTTGAAGATCGATCTAGTGGCATGTTGAATTCTCCCAATATTATTGTATTTGGGTCTATTTGAGACCTAATGTCCTGAAGAGTTTGTTTTACAAACGTGGGTGTACCCACATTTGGGACATAAATGTTTACTATCAATATATCTTTTTGTTGCACTGTTCATTTTATTAATAAGAAGTGACCCACTTTGTCTCTTCTGATGTGTTTTAAAGTCTGTTTTGTCAGATATGAGCATTGCTACCCCTGCTTGTTTTCAGTCTCCATTTGCATGGTATATCTTTTTCCATCCTTTCACCTTTAGCATATGGGTATCTTTGGCTGTAAGGTGAGTTTCTTGCAAACAACATATGGTTGTATTATGTTTTTTCTTTCTTTTTTGTGGTATTAGGATTGAACCCAGGGGCATTCTACCTCCGAGCTACACCCCCAGTCCTATTTTTTTAATTCTTTATTTTGAAACAGGGTCTCACTTAAGTTGCGGAGGGCCTCACTAAGTAGCTGAGGCTGGCTGCAAACCTGGATCCTCCAGTCTCAGCCTCCCAAATACTGGGATTACAAGCGTGTGCCACCACGCCCAGCGTATTATGTTTTTTAATCCACATTGCCAGTCTATGTCTTTTAATTGGGGGAGTTAAGACCTTTGACATTCAGTATTATTATTGAAATATGATTTTTGTTTCCTGTCATTTCGAGGTCTATTTTCTGTTTGATGTAGTAGTGTTATTTCTCTTTTGCTTAGTTGCCCACCTGGTGGAGTTCGCCTCTTCTCTGATTCTGGAATTTGCTTCTTTTTTTCTTCTTTGTGTTTTATTTCTTTAAGTATTTTCTCTAGTGCTGGCATGGTAGTCATGAATTCTTTGTTTCTGTTTGTCTTAGAATGTTTTAATTTCTCCATCAATTTTGAATGATATCTTTTCTGGATTTAGCAGTCTTGCTTGGAAGTTGTTTTCTTCCAGGGTCTGGAGTACCTCATACCAGTCCCTCCTGGCATTCATGACTTGGGTTGAGAAGTCTGGAGTGATTTTTATTGTTTTGCCCCTAAATGTCACCCATTCCTTTGTTTTCACTGATTTTAAGATTCTTTCCTTGGCCTCTATGTTAGTCATTTTGATTATTTACATGGCATGGGGAGGTCCTTCTTTGATCTTGCCTTAACAGTGTTCTGTATGTCTCCTGTACATGGATGACCAAGTCTTTTTCTATTTTTGGATAATTCTCTGAAATCATTTCTCTGAAGAGGTTTCTGATACCCTTGGTTTGTGTTTCTAGACCTTCTTCTATGCCTTCTATCCGTAAGTTAGGACATTTCGTATTGTCCATATTTCTTGGATGTTTAGGTTGTGTTGTTGTAATGTTTTCTGTATATTGTTGACTGTGTTTTCAGTTTTGAATGAACTGTCTTCCAAGAGTGATACCCTGTTTTCCATATAGTCTAGCCTGCCAGAGTTGGTTTCTATTGTGGTCTTTAATCCATTTATTGACTCTTTCATTTCTCTCAAAGCCTCTTTCTGGTTCTTTCTAAGAGCCCCTATTTCCTCTTTCATTTCCTGTACACTTTATTTGAGGCCTTTCATCATATTGAAGATCAAAATTCGGAATTCTCCTTGTTGCATTTCCTGCAGATCAATGTTGGTGATCTCCCTTGTTGTTGAGTTGTGGGAGTTTATTGTTTCCTCACTGTTCCTCATTCTCATATTTTCAGAGTTCCCAGGTTTGTATTTCTATTGTCTTGGCATCTTCCTCTTTGTGTGTGACTCCTGTGTCTATTTGTTATCCCTTTATAATAAGGTCTATGCTGGGGGTATATATTTGCTTCTACCAATCTGACTCGTATAATCAAACTTTTGAGTTTGTTCCCCAGAGCCTCTTTAACTAGATATAGCTCTTAGTGCAGGTAAACAGGAGTCTCTGATTGGCTACAGGCCACCTTGCTCTCTAGGCCCAATCTCCGCAGGGCCAGAGACTATGATGTTCTGATCAGAGCCTGCAGCCTGCCGGTTGGGATTTAGTGCCCCACAAACACTACCGCTGCTCTGCTGATTGTGAGCCCATGATGCTACAGAGCACTGCCCTCCTGCCTCTGTGGCAGGCCAGCAATTGCTATGTTCTGAGCTTGTGGCCCGGCTCACTGAGCTTTAATGGCCCCTGAGACCCCACCCCTGACCTGCTTATTACGATCACATGAGATACTGCCAGTCACTGGCATGCATGCATGCCAGATATAAACTCTGCTAGGAGGGAGATTGTTGAATTCCCAGCCTGTAGTTGCAATCCAGTGAAACGCTGTTGGGCCCCTGACCTCCTGGCCTGCAGCCTGGCCAAGATGGCTCTGCCACCACTCTCCACCCAAGGCCCGAGCTGTGGCAGGGAGAGACTGTACAGTTCCAGGCCTGGGGCTTGGTTGGCTCAGTTTTTCAGCCCCTGGGACACTGCTGCTGCTCTGGGCAGCTGCAATGACACAGACCCTTGCTGTCCCCCCAGCGCCAGTGTGCAAGCACCTGAACACAGCCAGGCATGAGTCTATTGCTTTCCAAGACTTCAACTCGGCAGGCTGAGTTATTCTCCCCAGACACCACGACTGGGTGTCCTGTGGTGATCCCCGGAGACCCTGCAAGGGCGCTGCGATCTGCGAACTGTAGGTCTCTCCCACCTGAATGTCCCTGGGGGCTGTCTGCTAATTTGTGCCTCTCCTGTGTCCTACAGCAGGCCCCACCCCCAACTCCACAGGTGTGATTCTCAAAGTCTCAGGCCCCATGAGTCTATTACTTGCCACACAAGTCCCTGTGGCAGTGCAGGGCGGTCTCCTGCTGGGGCAGCTTGTTACAGTTTTGTTGAGCACCGCTCTGGATCTCTGGAGGAAGAGGTGGGCTCAGCCACTGCTGCCACAGGTTCTGGCCGGGCCATCTGGGCAGTCAGGCCTCTGTTGAGCATGGAGCAAGGTGCCGACCGCTTTCTATGATGATCTGCAGTCACTGGCTTCACATCAAGTCGCTGGCTTCTTTGCTGGTGGACTCTGAAAGCCTCAGTGCCAGCAGCCTCTAGCCCCAGCAGGACCTGGCCAAGATGGCATGACTGCCGCCGTTCTCCAGGTGAGGCACGTGGAGCTCTTTATTGTCCTCTGTTCTGTCTTCCTGCTTTGATTCCACTGCATTTCAATTTTTCATTGTTTTGTTCAATTTTTTGCTGCTTTTCTTCTGGTCAAGAAGCTGTCTTCATGGCAGTTGAGTTCCAAGTCTCAGAGTGACTGAGACGTGCTTTCTCCCTCAGTCACCATCTCAGTTCCCCTCTCCCTAAGACTTTTATAGTTTTAGTTCTCACATCTAGGTCTATGGTTGATTTTTAGTTAATTTTTGTATGCAGTCTGAGGGAGTCCAATTTAATTCTCTTGCATGTGGATATCCAGTTGTCCCAGCATCATTTGTTGAAAAAAAACTATTCTTTCCCCCATTGAATTGTTTTGGCAACTTTGTTGAAAATCAACAAGGGCATGGTGGCCCACACCATGGTAGCACCCTTGTTATCCCAGCTACTCAGGAGGCTGAGGCAGAAGGATCATAAATTTAAGGCCAGCCTGGGCAACTTAGTGAGACCCTAAAAAGGGGAAAGGGCAGGCTGGGGATATAGTTCAGTGGTAGAGTGCTTGCCTAGTATGTACGAAGCCCTGGATTCAATCTCTAGTACCCCTTCCCCCCACAACAAAAGAATCAAGTGATCATGACTTCTATTTATAGCTTGATTAGCTATTTGTCCTTAGACAAATCATTTGCCCTCACTAAATCTCAGTTTTTCATCTGTAAATCGGGTCACTTTGTGAACCCAGTAAGATAGCACACGTGAAGTACTCAGTAACTAATCTGGTGAGTGGGATGCTCAGCAAATATTCACTAATGTCATTATTATTGTTAAATTCTTATTCATTCCTTGTGGAGGCCAGTGAAAGTTATTCCCTTGAGGCTGCATCTTCAGGCCTATGCTAGACATGGAGGGGACACTATGGGAGAGCTCCCAGCCCTGCCTCTGTTAGTAAAACAACCTTGTTAGTTCTGGGTTGGAAACTGTCAAGGTCCATTCACTTGGAACTGGGAACTGGGAGCTGGGGCTCAGAGGATGCAAGGGTGAGCAAAGGGAGGGTGCTTCTGGTGAAGGTAAGGGCCTGTGCACAGCGCAGGAGTAAGACTGCTCCTGGGCCTCTGAGGGACAGACTGACCCTTTCAAACAGGAAACTTGAGGTGAGCTTGACTAGGTCAGGTAGGGTCTCAGATGCCAGGACCAGAGCCTGAACTTGTTCGGGGCAGGGATGTGTTAAAAAGAGGGTAAGCGATGAGCATGTCATGGCAGCTCCTGCCCCGCCTGCCTGGAAGACCCATGTGGATGACATGGTGAGTTCAGGGATGCAAAGGTTTTTGTCAGCTGTGCAAACACACAGAAAAATTATGCTTCTGTGAGCAGGAAGAGCTTAGTGAAGAATGTGAGCTCCGTGTGAACAGGGAGCTTGTTGATCAAGCTCAGTAGAATCCACACTTAAGAGCCTTGTCCAGGGGTATTTGCCAAAAGGATCTCAGTGCCCCTTTTCACCCAGGCCTGCTCTCGGGCTGTATAAGGCACCTGGCACCTGGCACCTCCTCCTGAGGAGGCTGAGGGTTCAAAGAGTCCCTAAAACAAGTATCAACAGTTATCTTTTGTCAAGGACCAGCTTACAGCAGGCCGGCTAAGACTTTGGGGCTTTATGTTTGTTATCTCATGAAGTGCTAAAGATAGCGCTGGGAATTAAGCCCCATTTTACAGATGAGAAAGCAGAGATCCAAGGTCACAGAAGTGGTACATGGCAGAACTAGGCCTCAAGCCTGGGTCCAACTGACCCTAAAGCCCCTTGAAGGCAGAGGCTACAGGTGCGCTCAGCCAGGGTCCTCTCTCCCACAGCCCCGACACACTGGACGTGCGGTTGGGCTTCAGCCTGTGCCCGGAGGAGCTGGAGTTCCTGCAGAAGCGGAAGGTGGTGGTAGCCAAGGCATTGAGGCAGGTGCTGCAGCTGGAGGAGGACCTGCCCGAGGACGAGGTGGGTAAGCAGGGACCCAGGCTCAGGGCCACTCTGGGCCCAGCTGGTCCTTCAACCCACACCCCACCAGTTACCCTGGCCCTTCTCTGGCCCTTCCCTGCCCCAGGATGGCTATGGCACCACCTCCCCTTCGCTCCTTCATGGTTGCTTCCCTGGCTAAGGTTCTGGCGCAGGAGAGCTGTAAGTTGTATATTCACCAGGGGAGGGAAAGGCAGAGTAGAGAGAGGAGAAAGGGGCACCAGCTCCCTCCCCCTTCCAGTGTACCAGAGTCCAGGTAACTAAGCACACCTTACTGACACAGCAGCAAAACAGCCTCCTCGCCTTGCCAGAATCATTTTAATCTCTACCAATTTGTGCACTCCACAACCCCTCCCCCAAAGCCCTTAGGTCCTTCATTCTTTAGTTCTCTCTCCTCTCAAATGTGCCAAGGAGCTGGGTGCAGTGGTGCATACCTGGAATCCTAGCACTTAGCAGCCTGAGACAGAGGGATTATAAGTTTGAGACCAGCCTCAGCAACTTAGTCAGATCCTGTTTCAAAATAAGAAATAAAAAAGGCTGGGGGTATAGCTTGGAGATAAAATGCCCCTATGTTCAATCCCTAGTGCTGAAAAAAAAAACTGTGCCCAAGGAGGGCTTATGATTGGACTTCAGCCAACTGAAGGATCTTCCAGTCCCCATTCAGATGAAAACGGAGTTTTGGCCACAGTCCCTTTCTTCCTCTCATCTTTAGGGATATGTGCCAAGGGCATCCTAAACCATAAGTGCCCCCTTGCTCCTTCTCACATCGCAAGTGCATTTTCTCCTACTCTTACTTACCATTATGGTATAGGTTGAACACATATGTGCCTTGTACCAGACCCTCACTCTACATCCATCTATAGATGTCAGTTTGTCACCATTAAGGAATCATGCCCACCACCCTGGTCCCAGTTTTATCATCTGGAACTGAGGGTTGGATTAAGAGTGCTAAGACCCCCTCCAGCCATGGCTCTCTTGATTTATTGGCCCATGTTAGGCAGCAGAGCCCTTTACCGGTACCACCACCACTGGGTTTGGAGCAGAGGTCTGATTCTAGACCTGCAGGTGCCCCCAGCCCCCTCTAGCTGCTCTCCCTCCTCCACTGTTCCTCCTAAGCTGCCATGTGTCATTCCAAGTCCTCTCCTGCCCGGCCCTGCTCCTGAAACCTGACCCAGCAGTCTCTCTCTGTGCCCACAGGTCCCGCTGATAGCCATCATGGCCACTGGAGGTGGAGCGAGATCCATGACCTCCATGTACGGCCACCTGCTGGGGCTGCAGAAGCTGAACCTCCTGGACTGTGCCTGTTACATCACCGGCCTGTCAGGGGCCACCTGGTAAGGTGCTGGGAGCCACTGTCCAGCAGAGCCCAGAGCAAGCGGCCAACAGGCTGGCCTGGGGCCTCTGTGAAGCTCTGCTCCCCCTCCTTCAAGTAGAAGTGACTCGGGAAGGAGCTCTGACATGCACTTGGGCATCAGCTTAACTCTTAGGAAGGAGCTCTGTGACATGCGCTGTGTGTGGCTTTGGGCATCAGCTTAACTCTCGGGCTCAGTTTCTGTATCTGCAAAGTGGGGTAACCATAGCACTGACCTCTTGGGGCCGTGGCAAGAGGCTCTCCCGGTACTAAGTATACAGAGCTACCGTACACATTGGCTATTACTGGAAGTTTGCTGTGGCAGGGGCCTAAGAACTTGGTGACTAATGATGACTGAACCCCTGGTACCACTCCCTTCCTGATGGGGAGAGGCAACCGCCCTCTTTCTGGGCTATGCCTGGGGTGGGTGGAGTAGGCCCGGAGGCTCTAGCTTCCCACACCCAGACCCCCCAGTTCCCTGCCCTGTCAAGCTCCCTCAGGCAGCCTGAGAAGAGCCAGCAGGGCCCTGCCCCGGGCTCCCACCTCCCCGCTCTCTGTTGGGGAGCAAGGGGAGCAAGCACTGGGCTCCCCAACAGAAGGACAGGCAAGGGTGGCATACCCACAGGAGGCTCAGTGCCTGGGGCCCACAGTACTATCAGGGGCCTGCAAAAAAGCATGTGTGTTTTTTGTGGTTTGTGTGTGTGTGTGTGTGTGTGTTTGTGTTACTAGGAAGTGAACCTAGAGGTATTCTACCTCTGAACTGTACCCCCAGCCCTATTTTACTTTTTGTTTTGAAACAGGGTTTCACTGGGTTGCTGACAGTCTCACTAAGTTGCTGAGGCTGGTCTTAAACCTGTGATCATCCTGTCTCAGCCTCCCAAGTACTGGGATTACAGGTGTGTGCCACCACACCTGGCTTAAAAAAAGTGTTGTATAAAGACAAACATAATATTATTTACTAAAACATTTTCTTTAATCTAGTTCATTTTTTCCTTCTGATTTAAAAAAATAACAAGCAACTTAGTGAGGCCCTGTTTCATAAAAAGGGGGGCTGGGGGTGTAGCTCAGAGATAGAATGCCCCTGGGTTCAACCCCCAGTACCACAGGAAAAAAAAAAAAAAACACTGTCAATGGATTTGGGAAGCTTTGGGAAAATATAAAAGTAAAGAGCAAACCTTGTGGAGAGCAGAGTGCTTTTTGTCAAAGAAATCTGACCAACTCCCACCATCCCTGGAACAAGTTCCATGAAGGAAGAGGCCTCTGTCCATGTAATGGTGCAGCTGCAGACAAGTTCCATGCAAGCAGGAAAGTTCTCAGGTGCTGAATGAAGAGGGGCCCTTTCTTGTCCTGACATAGAAAAGCTGGATCTGGGCCAAGAAGAGGCAGGCAGAGGCCCGACCAGGCTAGGGGGATCGCCATCTTAGTATTGCCACCCCCCACCCCACATATAAATTAAGAAGAAGAAGAAGGGGAAATGAATCCTTAGCCAGTACCATAAGGCAGAGCAGAAAGAGCCCGGACTTGGAATCAGCCAAGCCTGGGGTCAGATGCTGGTCCCAGCACTTGCTTTGTGCCAACCACCCTCCCAATACTTCACATGATGTTAACTCATACAGTCTTCACAGGAACTCTATGAGCTGGGTACACTTATCATAATTCTCCCACTCCACAGATGGGGAAACTGAGGTGCAGAGTGGTTAAGTAGCTTGCCCAAGGTCACACAGCAAGTGAGTGGCAGAGCCTGCTTTTTTATTTATTTATTTATTTATTTATTTATTTATTTATTTATTTATTTATTTATTTATTTATTTTGGTACCGGGGAGTGAACCCAGGGGCGTTTTACCTCCGCGCTACACCCCTGGCCCTATTTTTTTATACTTTATTTTGAAACCAGGTCTCACGAAGTTGCAGAGGGCCTCACTAAGTAGAGAGAGAGAGAGAGACAGGGAGAGAGAGGGAGAGAGAGAGAGAGAGAGAGCTCTGAGACTGGCCGCGAACCCGGATCCTCCGGTCTCCGCCTCCCAAAGTACTGGGATTACAAGCGTGCGCCACCACGCCTGGCTCAGAGCCTGCTTTTGAACCCAGGAAGATCTGGGTCTAAAATCCTTAACTCAACCAATATGCTATATCCAGCGCGTAGTAGGCACTTGAGAGATAGTAGCAAATGTGATTACGAGCAATAATGTTAACCCTCCCCACCACTCCCGGCCCTGTCTCACCCCTTCTCCTTCAGGCCCCCCTGCTGGCATGTTCAGGGTTCCCAGTGACCTGCCCACTTTCTCTCCTGCCTGGAGCCAGTGTTGATCGGATCAGGGCTGGGTCAGCTCTATTAGCCATGCCTGTCTCTCTCCAGGACCATGGCTACCTTATACCGTGACCCTGAGTGGTCCTGCAAAAACCTGGAGCCTGCTGTCTTCGAGGCCCGGAGACACGCGGTCAAAGACAAATTGCCCTGCCTGTTCCCAGACCAGCTGTGCAGATTCCAGGAGGAACTCCGGCAGCGCAGCCAGGAAGGCTACAAGGTCACCTTTACTGACTTCTGGGGCCTGCTCATCGAGGCCTGTCTAGGGGACGAGGTAGGCGGTCAGCTTCTCCTGGGCCCCAGCCTGCCCTGGCTGATGTCTGGCTTTCTTCTTCAGGGGTCTGGACTTGCATCTCCGCATTGGTTAGGTTAGAGCTGCAGGTACATCCTTGGGCTGTAAGAACCATGAGGTGCTGGAAGGCATGCTGGAGGAAGGCGGTGGAAATGACTTTAGGGAAGGACTAGGACTCCCGTGTTGGGGGCAGCTTAGGTACACCCCTGCAGAGAGGCAGCATGAACTCTGAAAGCCAAGTCAAGACACCTGTGGGACAAAATGGGCCTGACAAGGATCCTTCCTGCCCTGAGAACTATGATCTGAGAAATATTTCCCCAAGAAGAGAACCAGCCTGAGTTAGGATGCAGCTGCTTTGAGAATCATGTGGGATGTGGTAGAGCAAGGGAATCCCCAAGGGATATTGTGATCCAGGTGCGCTCAGCTAACACCTGGGCTCTTCAGGCTGCACACATTTGGCTGATGCTTGACCCCAAAGCAGAGCTTCCCACCTAATCTCTATCCAGGCCCTCAGCAATTGGATCCACTCCCAAAGGTGACTGAGGAGTTCTGAATTCAAATCAGAACTTGCCAGAAGGAGGATGGGCGGCATATTATTTTCTAGTAGGCCCCTCTTCTAGAAAATGAGACATTTTGTTTTGGGTACTGGGGATTGAACCCAGAGGCATTCTACCACCAAGATACACCCCCCAGCCCTATTTTATTTTTATTTTAAAACAGGGTCTCGCTAGGTTGACGAGAGTCTCACTACTTGCTGAGACTGTCCTCGAACCTGCGATCCTCCTGTCTCAGCCTCCCAAGTACTGGGATTACAAGCATGCGCCACCACACGCAGCTAGAAAATGAGACATTTTGAACAACCAAGGATGACTGGACTCTCATCTTCACTATTCACTCATCCCTTCATTCATTGTTTCAACTAAATTAATTACCTCTGCATGCTAGAACTGTGCTGGCCACTGGGGATTCAGAAAGGAATCAGACGTGGCTTCCAACTCTAGCTTTTTCTTTTCTTTTTTTTTTTTTTTTGCTGTACTGGGGATTGAACCCAGGGACATTCTACATCTGAACTATACCCCCAACCCTATTTTTTATTCTTTATTTTGAACTAGGGTCTCACTAAGTTGTGAAGAGCCTCACTAAGTAGCTGAGGCTGGCTGCGAACCTGCGATCCTCCTGTCTCAGCCTCCCGAGTACTGGGATTACAAGTGTGCACCACCACACCCGACTCCCAACTCATAGCTTTTGATGGATTCCCCCCACACCTGTCCCTTCGAAAGCCCCTCATCTAACAACCTGGTGATAGAGTAGGGCAGGCAGAGGCTGAAGGCACTGGCTTTCAGATTCAGGTAGAATGGGGTTGGAATTCTGACCCTGCTCTGTACTATTCCTGAAAGGGGATTATGTCACTAAGTGGTAGTTAATATTTTAACAATAATATTTTTAGCAACAGTAATCCACATGATGAGGAGGAAAGCACCAAGGTTTTCTAGGTCAGAAGTCTGAGCATTTTAAGGGTTCCATGTGGAAAAGAGCCAGGATCCCCAGGAAAGCAAGTCTGGGACCTTTGCTAAGGAGCCTCTCTGACAATGAGAGTAGACTGGGCTGTGCTCTGAATGTGCAGGACAGTCAGCTCCATGGGCCCAGTTGTGACAGGCTTTAAAAAGAGCCACTGAGCCACGCATGTTTGCAATCTCACACAGGGTAACCAGGAACAGCTGGTTGGCTTGAGGGCAGAACCTGGGCCTCTAGGAGCTCAACGCTGCTGCCTCAGTTGCAGTGTTTGGCTCACATCAGGAGGGTTCTGAGCTGATCTGCAGGGCTTGCCACTCTGATTACACAACACAACACTCAGGGGACCTAGAGGGGCTTGGCCACCATGTAGTGCCCATGTTTTCAAGCCTTTTGTTTAAAGGGGGGACATTTTTTCCTCCCAAATTTTATGAGGGAGTCCAACATTCCAAGCCAACAAAACAAAACAAAATCCTGGAGCTGCTCAGGTTCCAGTGAAGTGGAAGATGGCGGAATGAAGAGGGACAGTGGTGGCCTCTCCACCCTTATGTCATCATTCTCTGGCCCTAAGACTGGTGAGGACTCTAAGGAGCAGCCCTGAACTGCAGCTCCAGCTCCACCGTGTCTACTGTCTGGGCTGGTGGGTAGCCCAAGGAGGTGGGGTACATTCTCCAGGTGTATTTTATGAGCAGGTATCAGCTGCGGCCTACACAGCAGACACCTGAGCTCAGCAGCCACTTCCTAGCAAGGTCCAGATTGTCCCCTCATCCTGCACGGCCCCCTGGGGCTGCTTGGCAGCTGCTGATACTCCTTAACCATTTCCTTTCCCCACAGAAAAGCGAATGCAAGCTGTCAGAGCAGCGCGCTGCTTTGTGCCGGGGCCAGAACCCCCTGCCCATCTACCTCACCATCAATGTCAAGGATGATGTAAGCAACCAGGATTTCAGAGGTAACACTGGTGGCTAGTGATTTAGGAGGGGTTCCCTTCTTGGCTGGCAAAGGCACCCAGCACCTCTAAGGTCTCCCCACACATACCCTTTGCCAATCTCATCAAAAAACTTCCCACAGTTAAAGAAATCAACTTTGCTACCCCACTCTGCCCTGCCCGTGGGTACGGCCAGAGGGCAGGGCCCCTTAGCTTACTGGGGTGCCATTTTGGTGAGACAGGCAAGAAATGAAAGCCTTGAAGGGAAGGAATTCTAGGTATTCTTAAGCTGCCTAGAAGGAAGTACTATGCCCTGTAAAGGAGACCTGCCCTGTGTCAGGGCCGGTAGTGGTCCCTCTTTATCTGACTCGGGAGCAAAAATAAAAAGGGCTGGGGATGTAGCTCAGTGGTGGAATGGGCCTGGATACTTGGGTAGCATCAAAAAAAGGAGGGAGAGGGAGAGAGGGAGAGAGGGAGAGAGGGAGAGAGGGAGAGAGGGAGAGAGGGAGAGAGGGAGAGAGGGAGAGGGAGAGAGGGAGACCAGCAGCTTGCAAAGCAGTTTTGCCCAGCCTGCAGAAGCAGGTCATGGGTGCCCCCATGTGCTATATGGGGGAACTGCAGCCTGCCTCCCTGCTCTTGGCTCGCCAAGCCTCTGTAGCCTGGCTGGCCGGCAGGCTGGGCTGGCTGGCTGGGCTGGGCAGACAGGCTCCCTGGCCTGGGGCTGACACGCTGTCCTGCCGCTTCCTGTGCAGAGTGGTGCGAGTTCTCCCCCTATGAGGTGGGCCTGCAGAAGTACGGAGCCTTCATTCCCACCGAGCTCTTTGGCTCTGAGTTCTTCATGGGGCGGCTGATGAAGAGGATCCCAGAGTCTCGGATATGCTACATGCTAGGTGATTCCTGGCTGGGGAACTCCCATGGGCACCCCGTCCCATGCTTAGCAGGTCTTGCCTTTGAATTAGAGGAATGACAGCGAGACTCTTGCCTCAATACTGGGCTGCCTTGGTTAGCCCTTGAGCTTGTGACCTTCCTATCATTTGCCAGCATTACCTTATCCCAGGAGGGGCTCCTGAATCTACCCCCAGACCAGCCTCCAGGACTGCCTTGATATCCCTGTAGCCCTTTAGGCCCAGAAGCACCTAGTGGGGGCCCCCAACCTACTGGGGACTCAAGAGTAACTCTCCCAGTGTCCTCATCTCCTATAGTCTCCCTGGGGTCTGCTCAGAAGCAGACTGGGTATGGCAGGCTGAGATGGAAACCTCTGTAACTCCCACTCCCTCCCCATCTGGCTCCAGGCAGCAGTGTGCCTGCTCTGGGGACAACTTAGCCCCAGAGATCCAGGGGCCAGACGGGACCACAAGGTAAGAGGCAGAAGCACTAGGAAGCCTGGCCCAGCTCCCCACCCTAAGCTCCCTGGTCCCTCAGAAGCCAGGGCTACTGAGTGCAGCGGCCTGACTGCGGCAGCCACTCAGTTCTTCCCTTCAGAGTCTCAATTGCATCCAGCTAAGAGTAGCCTCCGAAAATAGACCCATCTTTACAGCGTCAACAACAGTTATGCCCTTTATTTAAACTGGATGTTACACTCCTTCCATCTATTCCAAGCCAGCCCATTCGGAAGATCAACTCAAGTCCTATCTCTTCTGTGAAGGTCACCTAGAAGTTCCCAGCCCACAGCTACCTCTCCTTCCTCTGAACAACTATGTTATTGGGCATGTGGTTCCAACAGCTGTAGTTAAAACACTTAGACTTGAGCTCTTGGTTCTTCATTTATTGGTGTGTGAAGTTGGCTAAATTACCTAATCTCTCTGAGCCTCTGTTTTCTTATCTGTGAATTGGGCTTATGAGTAAAACCTACCTTGTAGAGAATCCCAATGGGTCAATATATGTATGAGAAATTTAATACAAGTATTATTATTAATGTTACATATTTATTTATTTATTGCGGTACTGAGGATTAAACCCAGGGGCATTCTACTTCTGAGCTACACCCCCAACCCTATTTCTTATTCTTTATTTTGAAACAGGGTCTCACTAAGTTGCGGAGGGCCTCACTAAGTAGCTGAGGTGGCAACAAACCTGCCATCCTCCTGTCTCAGCCTCCCAAGTACTGGGATTGCAAGCATGTGCTACCACGCCCGGCTAATGTTACACTTTAAAGATAGTAACAGATAGCATTACGTATATCAAGGGCCAGGTACTGTTCTAAATGCTTCAGTTATAGGTGGACTTGAACTCAAAGCCTGTGCTTAACAGCATTAAGCCCCTTCTGGGACTGTGCCTCATACACTTTCCTACCTTCTGCCAGCACTGAGAGGAGAAGAGCTGAGGGCTGGCACCATGGTCACCATCGGTCACTGTGTGGATCTGCACCATGAAAGAGGGAAATAGAAGTCTGTCCCACCCTGGCCTGGAGTCTGGACTGGAGAAGGAATCAGGCCAAGGCAGAAGCAGTCAGGTGTGAGGGCCGGGGCTGCTGGGGACAACTGCTCACCACTGCCCTGCTTCCCTAGGTCTGTGGAGCAGCATCTTCTCCCTGAACCTGCTGGATGCCTGGAATCTGTCCCATACCTCGGAGGAGTTTTTCCACAGGTGGACGAGGAAGAAAACGCATGACATTGGTGAGTGACCCTCTGGCTTCCCGTCATGGATGGGTGATGGGGGAGCATGGACAATAAACTGAGGACCATCTGCTTGCCATGTTTCTGCATCGCCCCATGGCCCAAGACAGAGGAAGGCATCCCCTTTCTGTTGTCTGCCGTCAGCTACCCGCCCCTCCTCAGCTGGGGCGTCTTCCCTGCCTCCTGCACCCAGGAGAGCTGCTGAGGGTAGGGGTCTGTGAACATAGTAAAGGTCATCCTCTGGATTCACTGTCGTCTCTGGGACTCTCCTCTCTGGTCACCCACCCTCCCCTCTCACCCCCCCGCCCTGTTTCATGCCCCCCCTGGGTCCTTCTGGCTCCAGGGCCAGGGCCTTGTGAGGTGGGCCAGGAAGGTGTGAGCTGCAGTAACAGAGGCTTCCCCTGGACAAGCCGGGGGCCCCAACTCTTGTGACCTGCCTTCCATCCCCTCTCCCCATAGAGGACGAGCCGCTCCTGCCTGAAATCCCACAATGTGAAGCCAACGTGCTGGAGACCACGGTAGCGATTCCGGGATCGTGGCTGTCCAATACTTTCCGAGACATCCTCACCCACCGGCCCTTTGTGTCTGAGTTTCACAACTTCCTGTCCGGGCTGCAGCTGCACACCGACTACCTCCAGAACAGCGAGTTCTCCATGTGGAAAGGTAGCCCCACCTGGGCGCTCCCTGTGCCTGGCTCTGTTCGGAGGAGGGAGAAGCAATGTCCAGGCCCCATGGAGAAAGCACAAGAAGGACCCTGTGGTTGTGTTCAGTGGGTAGAACCCGCTGACCGCCTCCAGCTGTATCATCTTGCATGGAGTGTGGGTTGCCAGCAGGGGGCGGCATGGGTATTTAATTAATTGACTGTACAGCTCTAGAGAATCTGCAGGACAACCCCAGCAGCAGGAGCTGGCCCCATTGTGCAGATGGGGAACCCCGGGCCCCTACTCTCCACAGTTGTGCTCTGGATGCCTTTTTTTTTTTTTTTTTTTTTTTTGCGGTACCGGGGATTGAACCCAGGGGCATTCTACCTCCGCACTACGCCCCCGGCCCTATTTTTTTTTATACTTTATTTTGAAACCGTGTCTCACGAAGTTGCGAAGGGCCTCACTAAGGAGAGAAAGAGAGAGAGAGGGAGAGGGAGAGAGAGAGACAGGGGGGGAGAGAGAGAGAGAGAGAGAGAGAGAGAGAGCTGAGGCTGGCCGCGAACCTGGATCCTCCGGTCTCCGCCTCCCAAAGTACTGGGATTACAAGCGTGCGCCACCACGCCCGGCTCTGGGTGCCTTTTAATGTGAGTATTTCCCCATGGGATAGCCCGGATCAGGGATTCCTGTGGGGTGAATAGCAGAGCCAGGCCTTCAACTGTGCTCTCATACCTTCGACTCAGCACTTGCTCCCCCTGCTAAAGCTGAGGTTGACTGTTTTAATCAGCATTCTCGTTGCTGTGATGCAAGCACCTGACATGCAAAATGTAGAGGAAGAGTTTATTTGGGGGCTTACAGATCTGGAGTTTTCAGTTCATGTTAGACCGGCTTCTAAGCAAGGAGATGGGGCTGCGGCTTCCCAGGGCATCATGGTGGGGAGCAGAGAGAGAGGGTGAGAGCTTGTGCTTAGCCCATGGTGGCAGGGAAGAGGGAGGCCCTGGCCATGCCCCCAAAGACCCACACCAGCCATGTTCCACCTCTGAACATGGCTGCATATCTTAATACATGAGCTTTGTGGGGGACTTTGTGTGTGTGTGTGTGTGTGGTACTGGGGGTTGAGCCCAGAGACATTCTACCTTCCAGCTACACTCCCAGCCCAATTTTATTTCTTATTTTGAGACAGGTCTTGCTAGGTTGATGAGAGTCTCACTACTTGCTGAGGCTGTCCTTGAACCTGTGATCCTCCTTGTCTCAGTCTCCCAAGTACTGGGATTACAAGTGCGCACCACCACACCTGGCTGTGGGGGACATTTTAAATCCAAACCATAACATTAACTTTCCACCTTCTTTGGTATTTTATTTGGTCACAGTGTGCAATGGCTGCTTGAGCCCCACCTACTAATCCTTGTCCCCATGGTTTGGGACAGAAGGACAGCTGGCTCTGGGCCCAGAGGTAGCCCTAATTTATAGGATGGTCTTAGGCCCCTGCTGCCCCACAAGCTCTGTGGCTGGATCAGAGTGGGTTTTCTGTGCATAACCAAGATTGCTAAAACTCCCAAATCAGGCTGTTTTGCATCAGCCCTCCCAGAGCAGGTGCGGGACCCAGCAGCACCGTGGTAAGAAGGGAGAAGGCTGGAGACCCAGACTGAGGGGAGGCTCCAGGCACCTCTGCCCGTGGCTAACATCAGGGTACCAGGTGTATTGGTAACTGAAAGGCTTGGCTTTCAGACACGGTGCTAGACCACTTCCCAAACCAGCTGACTGAGTTTGCAAAACACTTGTGCCTGCTGGACACCGCATTCTTCGTCAACTCCAGTTACGCGCCCCTCCTCAGGCCGGAGAGGAAAGCCGACCTCATCATCCACCTCAATTACTGCGCCGGGTCCCAGACGAAGGCAAGTGCAGCAAGCCAAGCTCTACCTGAGCCTGGCTCCAGTGCCACAGCCTCCGAGCCTCGGTGGTTGTACAAGGGAGGACTCTGCTCCTGGCAGGCTCTGAGGCAGCATCGGAGAAACTTTAGCGGTGGGGCATGATGCAAGGCCAGGGACCTGGGGTTTACATAAACTCACTTAGCAAATTCCAACTTATTCTTGCCTTTGAGCATTTGCCATACTTGGCCATTCTTTAGCTAAAAAAAAAAAAAAGAACTTCAAAAAAACTTAAGACCCAGTTAGAAGTTTCCCTTCTAAACTTTTGTATCACTTGAAAAGCTTGTAATGTCCTATTTTTAAAATAATCGCACTGCCCCACCCAGGACTATGGCCCTCCATGTAACTACACTAAAAAAAAACCAGGAGCAGGGGTTTTTATTTATTCTTATTTAATTTTTAAAAGTTCTGGCCCTTTCTGGGAAAGGCACTGTTTTTGGTCTACTTTGATAGAATCCTATCCTGAAACCAGGGAAAAGGATGTATAGACAGATGATGAGGATGACAGCAATGATTGTTACCTAAGTTGTAAATAACTGTGTTTTCCTAAATAAGGTCTCACCTGGTCCTTATACCAACTCTTTTTTTTTTTTTTTTTTTTTTTTTTTTTTTTTT
>PVJS01028991.1:0-25113 GCA_004027185.1 Glis glis
ATTAGAATTTATTTATTAAATTATCTATTAAATAAATTTTAAAAATTATGAAATTCTAATGCTGTTCTAGGCACTAAAATATAAAGATAAATAATAACCAACAAATATTCTTGACAATTTAAGTTACAATTTAAGTTGGTATTAGGTGTCCATCAACAGATGAATGGATTACAAAATTATGGGATATACACACAATGGAATTCTACTCAGCAATAAAGAAGAACACAATTATGTCATTTGCAGGAAAATGGATGGACCTAGAGAACATTATGTTAAGTGAGGTTAGCCAGTCACAGAAAGTAATGGGTCATATGTTTTCTCTCATATGTGGAAGCTGGGGAGTAATCGGGTTACCAGAGGGGCTTCAGATAATGGAGGAGAAACTCCACTGGAGTGAGGGAGGTGGTCTAGTGGAAAGGTAGGGAGGAGGGGAGGGAGAATTGATGAAGTAAACACTTCCATTGACATTCTGTACATATGTAAGAATATCAATGTCAATCTCAGTATCCTGTATAGGAAAGGGGGTATCTAGGGAGGGAGCCGGAAGAAAGCCCACCAAGAGCTGTGTGTGCATGTATGTCACTATCACTATGAACTATATCATTATGTGAGACCGTAATGCACCAATAAAAGTATAAAAATAATAAAATATACCAAAGAAAAAAAATCAGATTTAAATGTTTAATTGTTAGGTTATGGTATCTTCAGCAAATTTAGGTGATTGAAAATGCAGTCACATTACCACTTTGCCTAAGCTCACACACTGAGTGAGTGATAGGGTCAGAATCTGAACCAGGGCAATCTGTGGTCAAGTCCATTATCATAACAATTATGCCAAACCATCTCATATGAAGATGGCCCTGTACTAGGCATACCATGTATGATATTTCACTTAATTTGCTTCCATTTTTCACATGATTAGAATAGGATTATTAACTGTATTTTGTGTGTGTGTGTGTGCATGTGTGTGTGTGTGTGTGTGTGTGATATTAGGGATTGAACCCAGGGGCATTTTACCTCTGAGCTATATCCCTACCCTTTTTATATTTTGTTTGGAAATGGGATCTCACTAAGTTGCTGAGGTCCTCACTAAATTGCTGAGGCTGGCTTCGAACCTGGAATCTTCCTGTCTCCACCTCCTAAGTACTGGGATTACAGGCGTGCACCACCACACCTGGCTCTTAAATCCATGATTATAATAATTATGCTAAGCCATTTCATGTATAGATGGCCCTGTACTAGTTATATCATATATAAGCTGTTAAACTTAATTCTCTTCCATTTTGGAGACAATTAGAATTATTAACTGTATTTTATGGATTAAGATATAGAAGATGAAAAATGGCTGAAGATGCCTGGCAATTCTTTATCCTATCCTTCCCACCCTGCACATTGTTTTCTAGTTGGAGAAGAATTTGGCTGCCAGTCATTAGCCACCTCTTCTCCTGGTAGCCGTGGGCATTATTGCCTCAGTCCTGAAGGCAAGGTCCTGTCAGGACTACAGAGCATCTGTAGACTACACTATTTAACACCCATATACACTATCAGTACAACTATATTGTCATTTTCAAATGTAATGCCTCCTTATCTCGGGATCTGGGTCGAATCCCCTTTGATATGCTCTCAGGGAGGCATGCATCTTCACTGTGTAGCCTTTATGGCAGGAGCAGGTTTATTTTGCTTGTGAGTTGTTTGTCTTCTGCACTAGGTCTCATGATTTATAAGAGCTCAGACAGGGACCGTTTTTGCCCAATGTTAGATCCCAGAGGCAAGTGCATCACCACATCCACAGCAAAGGGAAAACGAGCGGAGAGGACCTAAAAGAGGTCATGGGAGGCTCAGCCAAACAATCGGGGTTAGTGTTACTCAGGACGATTGCTGGAAACCAAGTGGGGAACAAATACTTCACTCCCGCTTCTGTGACTTGGCCGAGATGGGGGAGTGCTGGAATGAGAAACCTGGAAAGGGGAATTTAGGAATCGGGTATCCAGAGTCCTGTATTCACCTCTGCTGGAACGGATTTGGGAACTGGGTCCTAGTAATAGAAAGTCGAATTGACTTCCTGTGCCGAACCCCAGTCAGTTGACAATAGTTTCACATCGAGGTTACCTAAGAGCTCTTAGCGTCTTCTGGGGACGCTCGGATCACTTATGTTTAGGAGTAAATCCCAGTCAGTAGAGGCTTCTTTGTGCTCTGTGTTTTAGAACTTACCATTATTAAACGGTGGCTTTCCCCAGATTTCACAGACAGTTTGAGCTTTACCACTCATGGTTATCGTCAACACCCAAATTAGAGGACAATCCCTCTAGAGGCAGTTCCAAGCTGCGCTCTTTTATTTTCCCTTGAGAACATATTTGAGACTTCCTAGAGTTGTATTTCTACAACTAATTATTAATACAGGGCATTATTTAATGGTGTCACATAACCAGCTACTCATTGATTCATTTTCCTTTGTCCTCAAGCAAAGAACCATCTGTCCATGATGCATTAGTTAAACTAGTTAAGACTGAATCACCATATGATGTGAGGGTGCTTTTGCAAGAGGTCGCAGTATTTGCAGGCCGTGGTGGCGCATGCTTGTAATCCCAGTACTTGGGAGGCTGAGACAGGAGGATCGCAGGTTTGTGGCCAGCCTCAGCTACTTAATGAGGCCCTCTGCAACTTAGTGAGACCCTGTTTCAAAATAAAGAATAAAAAATAGGGCTGGAGGTGTGGTGCAGAGGTAGAATGCCCTTGGGTTCAATCCCTGGTACCAAAAAAAGAAAGAGCTCACAGTATAAAGGAACCCTCATCCCATCTGTCTGTCCAGACAGCAACTCAGTCCTGTTTAGCCAAAAGAGAAATAGGTGTCTGGCATAGGATGGACTCTGAGCATCCATATTTTGATAGAACAGTCCTAATTGATCTTGATCAGAGAAACCTGAGAAACTTTATCACTTATAGAAAGTATGTAACATAATTGAAAACAGTGTCATTTGTTCTAGATCAGTAGTTTCAGACTTAATCTTCACTTTTGTAACAAATATTTTATAATAACCCTTACTATTCTGAAATAAAATTCATACATATTTTCACTTACCAATATGTATGCTCACCATAGTTTGGATCTGATGTGCCCCCAAAGGCTCATGTGTTGAAGGCCTGGTCTCCAGTCCATGGCCCTGCTGGGAGGTGGCGGCTCCTTTAGTAGGTGAGGCATGGTGGAAGGAAGGCAGGTCACTGGGGTGTGTGACTGAAGGGTATATTGGGCCCTCTTCTTCCTCTTTGTGTTTCCTGGCAGCCACAAGGTAAGCAGCTTTGCTCCACCAGGTGCTCCCTGACATGATGTTCTGCCTCACCACAGCCTCAAAAGCAACTGAGCCAGCAGACCATGAACTAAATCCTCTGAAACCATGGGCCAAACAGACCATTCCCCCTTGTAAGTAGTTTATCTTGGGCATTTTGTTACAGTAATGGAAAAACTCACTAATGCAATGATTAAAAAAATGAATATAATATCTTAACTCTAAAAAAGAAATTAAAAAATAAGTTTTAATAAAATACTATAATTTTAATTTGTAAAAGCTTGGTTATACCTATAATGGAAGTCACAAATGAATGGTCAGAGGCCAGCACCTATATGTAGAAATACCTTGAATGTGGCATTTACAAATGAAGATTGATGCCTGTATATTGATTGACTACCCAAATACCATTTGCAACCTTGCCTTGATTCACCATTTATTTATTTATTTATTATGTATTTTATATTTGTGTATTTATGTATTTATGTATTTATTTATTTATTTTTCTACTGGGGATTGAACCCAGAGGTATTCTATCTCCGAGCTACACCCCCAGCCCTATTTTATTTTTATTTTGAAACAGGGTCTTGCTAGGTCGATGAGAGTCACTACTTGCTGAAGCTGTTCTCAAACCTGAGATCCTCCTGTCTCAGCCTCCCAAGTACTAGGATTACAGACGTGCGTCACCAGGACCAGCTTTCACCTGTTATTTAAATAGTGAACTCTTGATAAAAGAGCTTGCAAACTCTTGGTAAAATTTACAATAAATCAACTTATACTCTTCCTTTCATTTACATGCTGATGTATTTCCAGACATTTCAATGTATGTTACAAACCTGCCTCAAATATTTTGAATTTGGTTTCTAGACTAAGATAAATTTTAAAAGATTCTTCATACATAAAAATGTCTGATAGGCAATTTAAAAATTGTGCAGAATTCTATTAATTTTCAAGGGCATCTAACATTTCAGATTCTCACCACCTAAGTAGTACAGCACCCCCAAAAATATACTCACAGATTTAGAAAGTGTTTCTAGAGAATAGTGGTTGAGAATCATTATTTTAGATGCTCTGAAATCCTCATTGGCTTGATGCATATAACCAAATTGTCAGTTGAGAACTTAGAGGGGAACATCTTAATTGCAATTATCTTTGTGCCCATTCTATTTCTCTCTCTCAAAAAAAGCCCTCTGTATATGCAAATGTTCACATGTGACTGTATTTTTGCACCAGGATGGTCTTTTATTGGATAATTTGAAGATATTTATACTATGAATTTTATTATATAGACATAGATATAAAACAGTGGATGCTGTTATAATTTATAAAATAATTTAAAATCAATTAAAGATCTGTTTTGATTACATATTTCATTAACTTGGGAATGATGAAAAATGTCTGTTATCACATGGAAGACTACAACATTTCTAGAAGTAAAAAGTAGTCCCTTAGAACAACAACAATAACAACAAAAGAAGTGTATTTTTGATGCACAAGTAATAATCATGAAGGCAAAGTTGATTTACTGTCAATAATATAATAAAGATAACAAAATCCGGCCGAGGGTCAGAATAAAATATAAGGTCTCATGCTTAACAATCTCAGTATCAGATGAGTAGCGGTCACCTCGCAGCTACTGACAAGTTACTTAGGAGGTAGATCAGGTGCTGAGTACCCTAAAGGCTGTCAGAAATGCTATTGATTAGTCAATGATCGATTTTATCAATGTTATAAGGTAGAGAGGGCAAATTGCCTTCTTCCTTCTCTTTTTTAATGTCTCATTGCCCTCGTAGCTTACAGATGCACTTAAGCTTTTTATAAATGACTTTAAACAACTCATCAGTTCTAACAAAATCAGTACATTTGCCACCGAATACATGATGCTGTTTAGTGTCCCTTCAAAAAAGCCACAAGTCGAATGATGGAAGCTTTACTCATTAACTATTTTTACTTACTATATTAAACACTTGCTTTGTAGCAAGTGTGGTACTATATTTAGTTATTTTAGCTTCAGTATTCTGTTATGGAAGTCTTAAAATGTCCATTTTAGAGATAAGAAAGATAGAAACCCAAAAAACTTGTGTTTCATTCAATATCACACTTATATAGTTTAGGAATTCTATTGATCTTAACACTAGAGTAGAGCAGCTTGATTTGGGGAAGATTCAAACAATGAGTGGAGAGTTCAGAGGCGTCTCATCCATGAAAGACAAGTCTCTCTTCCCTAATGGATACCAGTCTTACAAAGCTGGTCAAGGTTTTGGATTTCTAAGACCAATGAAGCCCCCCTTTTGTTTGAAAGCACCTCTGTTTCCTTCTTTCACTTTTCAGGCAAACCCCAAAAGAGAAAACAGATTACACAGAAGATGAACCATGTGCGTATTTCATAGTAGAAATTGTGTAGTCATAATTCTAAATTTATATTGAATAATAAGAGGTAAAAGTAAATAATAATAAAAATAACAAAAGTCATATTTAATGTCAATGAACTTAAATCAAATAAATGAACAGCAATTCTATATCACTCAATCATCATTTCTGAAATTGTCATTTTTATAGAAATAGTCACTTCCATAAATTGATGCCTGTTGAGTCAGCATGAAAATACGGTGAGATGCAAATTTACTGTATAGACCTGCTGAATGTGGAATCTTGTTAAAATAATTTTTTAGACTTTATTTCTGTTGAAAACAGTTGATCCAATTTTTAGACCTCTCAGCTTCCTAAATTGACAAATTGAAGCACTTCTACAGTCAAAATCATACCACAGAAAGATTTGTATCCTGTGCTGGAGTTTTTCAAAGACTTGAAGGTTTGGCTCAGAAAACAAATAGAGATATGAGAGGTTGGGTCAGAGTTGAGATGGAAGTATTTTTTTTTCAAAATCTTGTTTGAAAGCAATTACATTTGAACTTGAGTGTTACTGTCAAGAATAGTGGATTCGAAATTACTTCCTAATAGTCTTAGATTTATGTTGTTTTTATGAATATTAGATCTAAACTAATTTCCATATCACATTTTATCACTTCAGTTTTAGAGTATTTTTTGTGAATGTTTTCAACTTTGCTTTTTTCACCCTCAAAGAATTTTGTCTTAATCCCTCAACCAGTTCACATAAATAGAATAATATTTAACATTTGACATCTTAAAGTTACATTTATTTTTTTTATAACTTAGAGGACCATTGTTTGATTAGTACTGAGTAGAAATATCTGTCGGGCAATTTGTCAATCATCTCATAGCATTATAGATTGTATATTTCTCCTCATTAAATTTGGTTATCACCTCAAATGTACCCTTTTAAAATCAGGTTTATTGTTTATTCCCTGTTCCTTCTCCTGATATTATTTGTATGAATGATATTGTCATTTTTCTAGGTAAATGTCAACTCCTCATCTAATTTTTCCTTGCTTTTTGGGTTCTTACTTTCCATGTCATGTGGCTTCTTCCTTCCCACTGACCCCCCAGCCAATGTCTCTCCATTCCTGACGATACCGCTGCAGTTAGGTCCTAGAGTCGCTTCTCCAACCTTGCACATCTTCCCAAGCTAATTTTCCTAGACCATGATATCTTTTTGCTCAAAATGCAATATCTAATAATTTCCCATTAAATAAGTTCTGAAGAATCTCACTTGACATGCATCTTTCAGTATAAATTATTCTCCAATTATTTTTCTAATCTCCTCACTTCTTGCCTTTAGATTTTCTTTTGGTTCAGTACTTTGCCTGAATACCTAGAGTTTTCACAAATCCCACCATTTAATTCATGCTTTTTGATATACTTAGAACATCAAATGTCTTTCCACTTCTACATCTAATTTTGTCTATCCTTAAATCCCATGAACAGTGCCCAAAATTTCCTGATTACACCGGCCAGATGAAAACCTCTTTTTTCACCAATATGATTATGTTTTATTTCCTATGCCCATTTTGCTGCACTTGGCAAGGGAACCGTTTACTAGTTTTCTTATGGATTTTTGGCTACTTAGTGGCAGAATTCAGAAGTTAGTTCTCCTGGGGCCTGGGCTAGGGCACATATTTACACTGCATTTACACTCGGGGAGTAAATTAAAATTTACTACTTTAATTGTTTGAACATTTACTACCTGGATAAACACAGGCTTGGTTCTCTTGTGCCTTTGAGAGAAGTCAAATAAACATTGCATGAAAAACAAGATCTTCACAGCAGCGGAGTTCCAGCTGGGATGCCCATCAGAAACTGCTGAAGCAAGCACTCGGTGCAGTGCGTTCCCTGCAAGCCTGCATTCTCCTGTGAAATCAAACTCATCAACGTTGAGATCAGTTCCATCTTCAGCATTTTATGAGATCTTCAGAGGTAGAGATTTTTGGCAGAAACATCTGAGATCAAATCATGCAAGATTTTAACAAATATCTTTGTGAGAGCAGTTCTTTGAGTTGAAACAGATGATGTTTTGATTTCGTGGCCATTAATGAATCAGTTATCTCTACACTGCTTAGGAATGGGAAAGTATGTTTCTCACTAGTATTCCCCATCAGGCTACGAGTAAGTATGACGCTCCAGCTGGGATAATTTGATGTGAGGCTTTTGGCTTCTTCAAGCTGCTAGGCAGCATGAGGCAGTGATGGCTCCTGCATGCTCTGTACTCCACTGCCCATCTCTGTGTGTGTTTTCATCATCCACTCAGCAGTGGGCATATGAATGACTGCCTCAAGGACTTCCATGAGTGCTTAGATTCTGCGGAGGTGAAAAAGCTCCCTGGAAGAGAAAAATTCTGCCTTCCTATAGCAGAGTCAAATGAATTTAAAACGTGTGTGTGTGTGTGTGTGTGTGCGCGCGCGCGTGTCTGTCTGTGTGTCTGTGTCTGTCTGTATTCACACCAAAATTCTACCAAAGAAAGTTAATCAAGCTTTCTGAGATTCACTAAGTTCATACACATAGCTGTCAGAGTATTATTTTTACCAGAATTATTTTGGACCATGGATACAAAAATAAGTGAGTGTAGGAATTTTGGTTCTTTTCCCAGCTCCTTGAAGTCTATAAAAACACCTAATATAGGTCTTATTTATTGATGCTACTGTCATGGGGGGAAGTCCGATTCCGTGAGCAGTCTGAGGAGTTCCCAAAGAGGGAAAAACACCTTAGGAACAGCAGGGTCCTTGGCTTAGGTGATGGAAAAGAATTTCAGCACTCGCCAGTCAGAGACATACACAGAGGTTTATTTAGGAAAGTAGGAAGTACACAATCAAGGGAGAATGCAAGCTATCTCAAGGGGGAGACACAGTTTGGGGGTCCATGGCTCTTCTTTTAAAGGAAACTTGTTGAAGGGTAGGGATGGGAATGTTTGTGAGGATGACCTCAGTTAGGTAGTCTCGAGGCAGTTTCTGGTGGACTGGTGGCCTGATCATCCTTAGGGTCCTCAGGTTGATCAAGGACTCCAATATCTGATCAATAGATAAGCTGGAGAGTCCCCCAAATTATAGGTTTCTCAACATATCTTATCCATCTTATTAACAGTGCACAGGGCAATTATAGTTTCTTTCAGTTAATTCTAGGATCTAGAGATTTCCCAGAATTTGGAATAGACAGGCCTGGGAAAGAGAACTGATTTGGGGAGTAAAGGTTCTTATATCAAACTTATATTTTCCTTCTCCTTCCTATCTGTCTCCTTTCTACCTATTTATTTCTTGTATCCTACATCACTACTGTCTGAAATCCAGGTTGACTTTTGATTTTTTTTGTAGTTTTTCAGAAATTAAATAGTTTCATAACTTCATCGTTGCTCTGGCTTGGTATTTATTTCATCCTCCTTCATGTATGCAAATATACGTCCCTTTGCTAATATCTTTTCTCCATTCTCTCATCTGAAAGCTGATGCAAAGAAGTCATTAAAATTGATAGCAATATCTACCACTTCAGTGAATAAATTACACTTTCCATTTCATGGAGGTCCCATTATCTCTGGCCCTGACCCCTTCTTACTTCTCCACTTGAAAGGATCCTGATTTATCTCAAACTCGGGTGCAATCTTCCTTTCATTTTCTACCATTAATTTTCTTATCATATTTTTTACACTTTTAACTTCATTCTGTCATTTCAGTGCTTCTCTCTACCTCACGTTTTATACTGTACATTTTCTTCTTTCTTGGCTTTGATTAGTTTTTGGACTCTTGTCCTTCTCCACATTGACTTTTTATTCTAACTAAAACCATATTTATTTCTATATGATATGCATAGCCCTAGAACATAATTTAATTTACCCTTCAGCATATTTCATTCCCTCTTTCCTTTCGCTTTCCTCCTTTATTTTTCATTTGGTTAGCATGTATGTCTCTACTCAAAATTTACTTTTCTTTCTATTGAAAATCATACTTTTGCCTTTTTTGTATTCCGTTGGTTGATCTGGTAGACCTAACCCCAAATCCAACTTTATTACTATGATTTCACTGTCATATTTTTATCTGTAATAATATCTCCCGTTACTTAAAACTACTTTTGGAATTACAAAGAAAGCACATTTTCTTGGCCTTTGAAAAATGTTGTAAGAAAGTATTGTAAGCAGAAAAGTGGTAAATGCGGGGGAAAAACTGTGTTGGTAGAATCTTTGTTGGAACTTTCAGCTTTGAACTTCATACACAGAGAACCATTAAATGCTGGGATAATAGAACCAGTTTTATTGTATCCCTTTTGTTTGGCTATCTCTGTGGTTTATCAGTCCCCATAGAATATAGGACTGGAGGGGGTCTTGAGAGGTCATTTAATCTATTGCTCTATGGCCTGAAGGTTCTAAGGCCTCATATGCTCTACAAGATACCTTTTCATTTCAGTTCTTACCGGTTTAAATGGTATTTGGAATTCTTGGTAAATATTTGGGAAGGCCACAAATGTCATAGGGAAGAAAAAATTTGTACAGACAGAAATTATAGAAATGCCACCTACTGAAAAATTTGAACAAGAGGTTGTTAGAACAATCAAAGCCTTTAGCAATTGGAAAGTAAAGATCTCTGGCTTACTGCAGAATTTTTAGGACAAACAGTATAATGGATTTTAGTGTTTTGGGCTTAACGTTTCATAAGGATGAATAGCTTCAGAAACAGCGATTATACGGGCTTTTATCTTATATGGGCAGCAGTGAGTCAGATGTATTGAGAATACTATGCCTGTCTGTTTCCCATGCAGCACTATCATTTATTTCTGTGATGACCTCTTCTCCCCAAAGATTAACACTCGAAGAAGAGACAGGAATGATATTGAAGTTATTGTTAGAATGTAAATACTATGTTATTATATGTTCAACTAAACAATCATCATTTAAAAATGAGTCATTTTAATACTAACAATACTTTTGACTCAAACTCTGACTCACATTATTAAGCATCATGGATGCCCAAGACCAACTTTTCAGTAGATATTTGGAGAGTCAAGGTGGGGTGGATTGAATTGCATCTCATTGTTCTTATAAATGAAAAGTTGTCAAATTCAGATCTCTATATATTCAATTGTTCTAGTATTAGGGAAACTTTATTCAACCCTCAGTGATTCTTTAAGGCTACTGATCCATTGACCAAAATAACAACAAAAATGAAACAAAAACTAGATCTAAAAATGACAGCCATTGCTTTGCACCAGAATTTCAAAATAAGACTCATATCCTTCACTTTTTTCTTAGATAATTTACAACTTTTTAGTTTTTTTAAGCAATATCACTTCAAGAGCAAATAAGAAGCCATACACAGTAGCTCATGCCTGAAATCCCAGTACTTGGGAGGCTGAGACTGTAGGATTGCAGGTTCAAGAACAGCCTCTGCAATTTAGCAAGACCCTCAGTAACTTAGCAAGACCCTGTTTCAAAATTTAAAATGGTATGTGTGTGTGGGGGGGGCTAGGAATATAGCTTGGAGGTAGAACATCGCAGGGCTAAATCTCCCTTACTGCAAAAAAGAAAAAAAAAGTTAATAAGAACTTTAGAAATGGTATGAAAGTGATTTGGGATGAATAAATGCATACCAGCATGAATGTTGAACAGATAACTTCCTGTGATGGAATTATTCATTTAGTGAAGTTCATATTATTAAAATTAAAGAGAATGCTCATAAATATCCAGTCATTGAGAGGGATTAACAAATGGCAATTGACAAAACACTGAAGAAATCATTAAGTCCTCATGTGGAGGCAATATTAAAACATTTCAACATGGAAACAATTGAGGCATTCAATATATGTTCAGTATTCATGGCAGCATTCTTTGGGCTTTATGAACTTTAAAAACATGACTTTAACCTGAACATGTTTGTAATGAAATATTTCATTCATCATAAGACAGTTTCATATAAAAAGAATTATCTAGCCTACAAAGAAAATAGGGAGGAAAGGCCCTGGCCATGTTTCACTAAATGACAAAATTACCAACAAACCAAAAAATCATTTCCCAGCATTAATATTCAAAGAAATTAAGGTTAAAAACACAGATAATTGATATCTGGCAAGGTAACATATACCAATTTTGGTTCTAAGCATTGTGTTCATAAACACACGTATTTTTATCATCCAAAATGATTCCACTTCATGTCATGACCAGTAGTTTAGATTAGACTCCGGTACTTACTCATTATGTAACTGTGGGAATCTCACTTCAATTCTGACTCTCAGTTTGTATAATCAGATAATGATGTTTATTTTGAAGAATTGTCATGAGAATCAACTGGGATAATGTTTATGTATAAATTACAAAGGACCGTAGCTGGTACATATTAGACAAATAATAAATTTTAGCTCTCCACCACATTGTCATTATCGTTTATACCTGAAACTATTGCAATTACTTCTTTGGTACAATACATTCTTCACTCTTCTCAATACCATTTTTAATGCATTTTTCAAATTATTGTTCCCAAATGACATGATACTTGTATCATGTCCCTGATAAAAATTGTATTCTCATTAAATTAATTTTTGTGATATTAGAGATTGAAACTAGGGGTGCTGTACCTATGAGCTACATTGCCATCTCTTTTTATTTTTTATTTTGAAATAGGCTCTTACTAAGTTGTTGAGGTTGGCCTCAAACCTGTGAACCTCTTGTCTCAGCCTCCCAGCTTCCTTTACTGGGATTAAAGGCTTCATTAAATTAAATTTTTTTTGCGGTATCGGGGATTGAACCCAGGGGCGTTCTACCTCCGCACTACACCCCCGGCCGTATTTTTTTTTTATACTTTATTTTGAAACCGGGTCTCACGAAGTTGTGGAGGGCATCACTAGGTAGAGAGAGAGAGGGAGACAGAGAGAGAGAGAGAGAGAGAGAGAGAGAGAGAGAGCTGAGGCTGGCCGCGAACCGGGATCCTCCGGTCTCCGCCTCCCAAAGTACTGGGATTACAAGCGTGCGCCACCACGCCCAGCATTCCATTAAATTAAATTTTAACAACTTATCCCAGCACTCATATTCCCCATGTTGTTGCATTCCTTTATTTTTTCAGTCTAATGTTCCCACACATTCTATATGCAGCAACCAAATTGTATGGCTTGTTATTCTAGAACATACACCATACTTTCTCACCTCTTTGCTTCCATTTACACTGCTCCCTCTATTGTGTTATGTAGAATCCTGGAATCTGTGCTGGAATTTATTCATTTGTTCTCAGCTTGATTTCCTGACCTTCCTCTTTCGCACCAAGTTACAGAGAAATTAATTTCCCAGATTTCCTTAAGAAGTGATTTCTAAGTGAAATTAATGAATGGGAGAAACAGACAGAAAACAGGAAGGTGTCTCTCAGGTAGAGTTTAGAATAATACCCTTAGTTTCTACCATGTTCCTTGGCACGCGCGCGCAAGCTCACAGTACTGGGGATTGAATCCAGGATTGTTCTACCTCTGAGCAATACCCCCAGCCCTTCTTTATTTTATTTTATTACTTTCATTTTTTTTTTTTGTGGTACTGGGGATTGAACCCAGGGGCATTTTACCTCTGAGCTATACCTCCAGCCCTACTTTTTTATTCTTTATTTTGAAACAGGGTATCCCTAAGTTACTGTGCTCAGGCCTCAAATGCACAATCCTCCTGTCTCAGCCTCCCAAGTATTGGGATTACAAGTGTGCACCACTGTGCCTGCCTACCCCTTCCTCTTCTGGTCTTACAGCCTACAGGGGTTCTGTATCATGGGCT
Source organism: Glis glis (assembly GCA_004027185.1). Lineage (NCBI taxonomy): Eukaryota > Metazoa > Chordata > Mammalia > Rodentia > Gliridae > Glis > Glis glis. The sequence goes on from PVJS01028991.1 coordinate 13,423, forward strand.
CTGTTCCAGCTATCTGTTTCTATTTCCCTCCAACTTTAGGGTGGAGTTAACCTTCAGAGATGGTTATTCTCGAAAAGAGCTATTTTTAAGTTGCCTGTTTGGCTCTTGAGCATTTCCCATCACCTAAGAATCCATTCTCCTATATTAAGTTGGTTTTTGAGGTGGGAGGGGTACTGGGAATTGAACCCAGAGATGTCTACTTCTAAGCTATATTATATTATTATTTTTTATTCTGAAATAGGGTCTCGCTAAATTATTGCACACTGGCCTCGAGCCTGCAATCCTCCTGTGTCAGCCTCCCAATTACAGGGATTACAGGCATGTGCCACGGTGCCAAGCCTGTATTAAGTTTTCTTAGGTTGAAGAATTTAAAGTGGTTTCTGCTTTTTCACTGTAGTAAGACTGTTATAGAGTGACAGATTTGGATTTAAATACTGGATCTATGATTCTAGGAAAGATACTTATCCGAGTCTCAGTTTCTTCAACAATAAGCCAATAGTATTCTTTGTGGATTAAAAAGCATGTATGAAAACACATATGTAATACCTGGTATATATTAGTTAAGTAATACTTGGGTTTTTACCCCTCATCTTATATACTATGCACCCTCTTAATAAATATGAGCCCAAATTAACTGATGATTATCTGAGTGTAAGGAAATAAAAGTGTTAGATAATGTTTCCCTCTCATGTGCAATTCACTATAGCATTTATGCTCTGAAATGTGTCTTATTAATTAGAGTCTTAAAGCGCTTTAATTGTAAGTATGTATTAGATTTAATGGATTATGGAGACACTATTGCATAACAAATGTCATTTTCTAGGTAAATGTAGAAGGTCCTATACTAAGAAAATATTACGTGGCTCAGAGGATGTGTGCCCAGTTAATATGGATGAACTGAGGGTAAAGCAATCCCAAAGGTCCTGAGGGAGACAAGTAACAGGAAGGGTAAGGGATTTATTGGATAAACATTAAGATCGGGGGATTAGAATAAGGAATCAGGAGGAACTTTCCAATTACTGAAGATTTTCTCCTTCGGCTCTCACTCTGAACAAGGAACTAAACAATCTGGGAGTGTTTTCCACCTATGGAGGCCAATGAGTTGGGAATCAGAGATATGCTCTCTTCCCCTCTGACATTTCCTGAGGGCTGGGCCCTTCTGTTTTGATTATTCATGCTTATTCTCTGTATGAAGTACCCAACTTCAGAACTTATGTCTTCAGAAGAGAAAAAAAGTTGGTTACATGTCCCCTGAAGAAATAGGCTTCTACTTTAAGGAGTTGGAAATCTAGAGGTCTTCATCTTGAATGGTTGGAAAGGGTAAACATAGCCCTATTTATTTATTTATTTATTTATTTATTTATTTTGCGGTACCGGGGATTGAACCTGGGGCGTTCTACCTACGCGCTACACCCCCGGCCCTATTTTTTATACTTTATTTTGAAACCGGGTCTCACGAAGTTGCTGAGGGCCTCACTAAGGGGAGAGAGAGAGAGAGAGAGAGAGACAGACAGACAGGGAGAGAGAGCGAGAGAGCTGAGGCTGGCCGCGAACCTGGATCCTCTGATCTCCACCTCCCAAAGTACTGGGATTACAAGCATGCGCCACCACGCCTGGCCCCAGCCCTATTTTTTTATACTTTATTTTGAAACCGGGTCTCATGACCTGGTAGAGAGAGAGAGAGAGAGAGAGAAAGCGAGAGAGAGAGAGAAAGAGACAGGGAAAGAGAGAGAGAGAGAGAGAGAGAGAGAGAGACAGGGAAAGAGAGAGAGAGAGCTGAGGCTGGCCGCGAACCCAGATCCTCCGGTCTCCGCCTCCCAAAGTACTGGGAATACAAGCATGCGCCACCACGCCCGGCCTACATAGCTCTATTTCAAACAGGAACACTTGGACTGAAACACAGACCATTGTATACATCTAAAATAAATTTTTGTTAGATATGTTAAAAGTGGATAGAACACAATCTATGTCAAAGATGGTTGCTATAAGAATAAGCAAATTTCCCCCAAAGACTTTTTTATTTGTGAATTAGATGTAGTGGATGGGATATGGCATAAGCAAAAACTTCTCTTAGCTTTTCATGATTCATCTACTATGCAGCTCAAAGGAAACTTTGTTTCCTTAGAGCCAAGGACTCACTGGTCAAATTACCTCTAATCATTTTTTCTTTTGTATTGGGGATTGAACTCAGGGGCATTCCACCTCTGAACTATACCCTCAGCCCTTTTTATTTTTTTGTTTTGAAATAGGGCCTCGCTAGGTAAGTTGCTGAGGCTGGCCTTGAACCTATGACCCTCCTGTCTCAGCCTCCCAAGTACTGTGATTACAGGCATTTGCCACTGCGCCTGGCACCTCAAAAATTTTAACTATATACTCCAGAGAACATTTTTAAGTATTGAGCAAAAGTATATTGAATTATTTTATTGAAACAACACAAGTTATTTGGTCAGTCTTAAATGATCTCTTAGTAAACATATGCTTGCTTATTTAAATATAGAGGCTTCTAAGCAATTTGAAGAATGTTTACTCCTCCTTGAAAAATACATAGAATTTGGAAATTTTTCACTATAACTATTGCCATTGTAGTGAAGGTTAACTTAGATTCTGTGTGTGTGTGTGTGTGTGTGTGTGTGTGTGTGTGTGTGTGTGTATTTGTTTATTGCTAAAGATCAAACCTAGGGCCTCATGGATTCTAATCAAGAGCCCTACCACTGAGCTACGCCCCCTGTCCTAACTTAGATTCTGACATGGGATTGGATTAAGTCACCTTAAACCACAAGAATAATTTTTCTTGTATAATTTTACTCTGTTATATTTTTAATGGGAATAATGAACGGTAAGGGTATCAGCTACAAGGATTGACATGTCGAATGTATAATATGAGAGATGCGACTGACTTGCAAACAAGTGTTAAAAGAGCTTCCATCTTATGTAATCAGAATTAAAAGTTCCTTCTGCTTTAATTGAGATCATAGTTAAGCCAGGGATTAAAACATGGCTAGTGTTTATCTAGGTTGAAAACCATAGGAAGAGTATATCAGGTTAAGAAAACACACGACACAGATGAACTCAAGAAGAGAGCATAGAGGGTATTTGGAGGACCGCCGGACTTGGTGTGGATGGGAGTTTATAATTCCTGGTGGATTTAATTGACTGATACAGCTGAAAAGATCATTTAGGATATTAATTATAGGATTAAAATATGAAATCCTTAGAATTTTATTTTGGTAAAGACACACCATTTCAAAATATAGAACTAGGACAAAGTGTGATTCAGCATCTATTTTGGAAGGGCAAACCTCGAGGCTCTTAGAAGGTGTGCTGGAGGCTGGAGAAACAAGAAATAGACTGGTCTAGACTATGGACTAAGATACAGAGTGATTGGATTGGCCAGTGAAAATGGAAAGTATGGAGGAACATGAAAAAATATCATGCAAGTTGAACAATAAGACTTGGTAACTGATTAGACTTGTAAGGGTCCCAAAGGGACAGAGAAAGTTGTTTTCAAAAGTTCAGACGTTTATAACTCAGACAATGGCAGCAATCTAATGGACAAATACAGATCTCCACAGAGGTCAGGTAGTTGAAGATACTGAATTAGAAATATTAGTAGGTACTCATATAAAGCTTATGAGTCAGCAGCTCAGGAGAGAGGTTGAAATTGTGACTGACTCTTGCAAATATGGCAATTTTTAGGTTTTTGTCCTCAGTCCTCTTATGAACCTATCTGAAAATTTCCCCCAAAGACTCCCATTCGTGCCTGCAGGACAGAATCCCCAGCATGTGTGATCTAAGACTCAGTCCCAGATTTTCGATTTCCTGCTTGTTGCCTGACCCAGACATTAAAAATATATGTCGAACTCAGCTTATCCAAAATTGATGTCATCATGTCTATTCCTCCAGCTAAATCTGCTCTGAAGCCTGAGAAAATGGCAAGGCCAGTGAATGCCATTTCTATTAACCCAGACATGAACTACTTCAGTCGTGACAGCCCAAAGCAGAAGGCACAGGGCTTGTAGTTATTCTAGACTCCTCTCCATTAGCCTAGACCCGGAGTCTTCCCATTATGGTCACAGAAACAAATCACTACCAGAAGCCTTTGCACCGGGACTGTCTGTCAAATCCACTCCCCGTATAGCAACTTGAGTGATGTATGAAAAGCCAATATGCTCATTCGACATGTGATCACATTACAGTCTGTTTGTTCAGCTATTTGTTAACTCTCTCCCTATGTTAAATTCTCTGAAAGAAGAAGCAACCTAGAGTGTTGCTTTTCACCATCACTACTTTCTGGAATAGTCATCTTTAAGGATTTCTGAGTAAATAAAAATATTTATTTTTAGGAAGAGTTAATATGAAATGGGAGTTGAAGTTGTGCCCGTAGGGAATGCTGGAATATAAAAAGAGAAGATAAGCAGTAAAACCTTCAAAGAAGAAGATAAAAATATAGATGAAACTGCGGAGGACATTAAGAAATAGATAATCAGAAAAGAAACACAGGAAAATAACATGGAAGGGAAGACCATTTTAAGAAGAAAGACTTGCTTACTTACCCACGCTCTCTGGAGGAATTAAATCATTACCTTTGTCTCCTTGAAACACAGAGCTTTTCCTCCTCTTCGTCGTCTTTTCAGCCTCTTTCTCTTCCTCTTCTAACCACAGCGCATGTATGGCTGTTGTTCACAGTTCCATCCCATGCCTGCTTCTCTTCTTGTTCTGTACAGTCTCCCTGGGAAAGCATTTCTACGTGTAGGATATTAGCTATCACTTATGTACAACAACTCCCAACTTTGTATTCCCAGCTCTCACAGTTACTGAACTCCAATCAGCTTCTACTGACCATTTCTGCGAGATTATACAATGCCCATATTTCCAAAATGAAGACAGCCTCCTTCTCAAAAATGTTGATCTTACCCTTCCTATATTCTGTAAGTATTGCTATAATGTAATCATTCATTTTATTTCACAGTCTTAACTACACTTCATCCTTGACCCCTTTGTATACTACCACTCATGTCAGTCACCAAGTATCAACTCTATCTTCCATACATGTCTTACCTCTTCTTACCTGCTGTCTCCATTTCCACTGTATTCATTCAGTGATTCAGCATGTTTGTTAGTGCAGTAGGATCAAAACAGGTATGTTTACCACGATCTCTCCCAAACCAACGTACCCTTCATATGACTGTGAGATATAATTTTCTAAAGTATAACGTGGAATGCTATCATAAGCGAAATAAGTCAGGCACAGAACAACAGACACTGCATGTTCTCACTTATACGTAGAAGTTTAAAAAGTTGATCTCATAGAAACAGAGTAGAATAGTGTTTACCAGGAGCTGGGATGGTGGGGAGAGGGAGGAAAGAAAGAGAATGATTGGGGCGGCAATATAGTTGGAGAACAAGAATAACTTCTAATGTTCTATAACATAATAGAATAACTGGTTACCAAGTAAGAATATTGTATTTTTCAAAGAGCCAGTAGAGAGAATTTTGAATGTTTCCATCATAAAGACATGACAAATATTTGAAGTGATCAGTATACCTATTACCCTGATCTGATCATTGCAAATTTTATACATGCATTGAAATATCACACTGTCTAAATTTATGTTCAATTATTATGTCAATTAAAAATTTTAAAACACATTTTAAATAAGTAAAGCAAACAAAAAACATTTTAACCATTGGCCAAGGAATTTCCAGCCTATTAGTATCTCATATATGGACTGCTAAAATATGACTATTACTGTTTTCAGTAACATCTTCTTTAAATGTTTTTTTCACATCACAAAAACAAATAGAAAATTTTATATTGTCAAATTCAACATGCCTCATCACATTTCCATGATTTGTAGAATCTATATCTTTATCTGGGAATTTTTTTATCCCTTTCCATTAATAGTTTCATTTTGGCCATCATCTGCTTATCCTTGAAGAATTGTTTTAAATGGCACCCCTCACATGAAACCTTTCAAAGTGTTAAATCGAACATTCTGAATAGGAAAGTCTCTAGTTTGTAGTTACAGCTATGTATTTTAACAAATTTATATCTCTGACAACCATTAAATTATTATTATAATAAAAGAAAATTAGACCTAGGTACTCTCCCCCCCTCTAAATTATCTCATTGGTATAATGTGAACCACTACCTTTATTAGTTTTTCAATGAAAGGGTATTTTTTTGTTTCACTGCTAATATTAAATGGAAACCCATAGCTTTGAATATAATATACATTTTTTTGTACCATAATACATTTCTTAGAGCTAATTTGTATCAAATGCTCAGTCATTTAAAAAAAGGAACCTTACTGGACAGAAAACTATGAAACCATATATATCTCCTTTATTTTGTCTTGCTAAGAAAATAAATGCATAAACTTTTCAGTATATTGGTATGACACTGTTTTTTCCCACTTTAGAGCTAGGTACATATTTAACAATAAGGAAATAATTGAGAATACACCATGCAGAGACAAACCCACTCTATAGATGATCATCCCTGCCAAAAGGCCATCTGAACCATGATACTTCAGATTTTGGCCCAGGTACCAAAAAAAGAAAGCTATGTGACATGGAGGGAAAGCCGAATGAAACACCATCACGCTAAGCATCACAATTGTAAAGTCAGGGTGAATAAGAAGAAATGAAAAGCTATTCATCGAAGCTGCCTCCACATGGGACAAATGATTCTTATGCTCGAAGTAGATTTAACTGTCCCCAAACAGCAATCTCACTCTCGTACAGGAAATGAAAATAAAAGCAAGCAAGCAGTCAGTCAGAAACAGTCACCACCTTCTGGGTAAGGCCACTTGAGGACTGGCAGAATGTGCAGCTCCGTAGGATCCATGCAATTATAAAAACATCTGAATGGGAATACTTGAAAATGATCTTTAACTCTAGTGGGATGTTGAAATGACTTTTTTGAACTTTTCTCATTTTTCTTAGGTTTCTTTTTCTTGCTCTCTATGGTAAATTATGACTTAAATGTTTCACGAGCTAGGCTTTCTGTGTTGGATTTGGGGGCTTATCATAATTTTATTTTGTGTATGTTGAGAGGTTTTAATAAATTGCGTCAACCAGAAAAACAGTGGGATTCATTGTTTTCCATGTGAAGTGACAGTCTGCAGGCCTGAGCTCTTATTATCTGAAATTCCACTGAATTCTAAATTTCAGCACCCTTTTTTTCTTACAGACTTAGCTATTTATGTTTCATATACTTTTGCTGATTACAAAATGTAGTTTTTGATACTTAGGCAGCATATAGCAGTTAAGAAAATGTTGTAAATGGGAAAATCAGTGAATTTGGAATCAGCTGATGAGGTCTATTTGTTAATTATGTTTTTCTGTTTCTCTCTTGAATGTGTGTGTGTGTGTGTGTGTGTGTGTGTGTGTGTGTGTGTGTTTAGTTTTAATTGGATATGTGTCACTTATCAGATATGGTGATGTGGTGATGTGGGTCCTGGGATTCTTTCATTCTGAACTTTCAAAATATTTATACATTAGCCGTAAACCATGGCCTACTCACATTATAGGTATTGCGTGAAAATAAAGAAAGATCATATGTTAGGTCAATTTGTAAATTATAAATTAGAAGACAGCATTGTAAACAAACACTAACCTGGAGTCATGTGACTTAAACTATAGTTTCTCATTTATCGCTTATTTACCTTATGACCACTGGTGAGTGATTGAGTCTCAGGGGATAACCTCAGGTGAGCCAATAAACCTCTTTCAGCCTCTATAAAGAGGAAACTAATTGTTAAGCTCATGTCATGATCATTTAAAAAAGCATATTTGTTTCATTATCCTTTTATAAGTTTTAGCTAATAGTTAAATAAAAAAGTTGTCTTTACTTATTAAACCTAGATTTTATTATATTATCAAGAGGTCAAGATTATAACTAACAAAGACCAAACATGGTAGATCATACAATTAATCATAAATATTTGACATACTGATGTACAGTTCATTCTAACTTTTGTTCATAGCTTTCACAGTCCAAATTATTTGCACATATTTAAGGACAGATATGCTGATTTAATCATGGCCTCTGTAGATTTCATGAGGCCAAAGATACAAATTTGAAAGTTGTGATGAAGTATGTATTTAGTTAACTTGCCCATTTTTTGATTGGGTTATTTGTTTTTTGGGGGGTGAGTTTCTTGAGTTCTTTGTATATTCTAGTTATTAGTCCTCTATCAGAGGAGTAGCTGGCAAAGATCTTCTCCCATTCTGTTGGCTCTCTCTTGAGAAGCTTGATAGTTTCCTTTGCTACACAGAAGCTCTTCAGTTTAATGCAGTCCCACATATTAATCCTTATTTTAATTTCTTGTGCCTTTGGGATCTTGTTGAGGAAATTTTTACCTGTCCCTATATGTTGGTCCTATGCCCTCTTCAAGTAACTGCAAAGTTTCTGGTCTAATTTCTAGGTCCTTGATCCATCTTGAATTGACTCTTTTACAGAGTGAGAAAGTAGGATTCTTCTGCATATGGATAACTAGTTTTGCCTACACCATTTGTTGAAGAGGCTATCCTTTTTCCACTGTATGTTTTTGGCCCTTTTGTCAAAAATCAATTGGCTGTAGGTGTGTGGATTTGTTTCTGAATCTTCTATTCTGCTCCATTGGTCTATGTGTCTGCTTTTGTACCAATACCATGCTGCTTTTATTACCATGTCTCTGTAGTATAGTTTGAAGTCAGGTAGTGAGATGCTTCCTGCATGGTTTTTATTGCTGAGAATCATTTTGGCTATTCTGGGTATTTTGTTGTTCCAAATGAATTTAAGGACTGATTTTTCTATATCTGAAGAATGACCATGGGACTAAAGATACACTTCACAAAAAAAGAAATACAAATGGCCAATAAATACATAAAAATGCTCAACATCATTAGCAATCAGAGAGATACAAATCAAAACTACCCTGAGATTTCACCTAACCCCAATTAGAATGGAAATCATTAAAAACACAAACAATAATAAATGCTGGCATGGATGTGGAGAAGTAGGAACTCTGATACACTTTTGGTGGTATTGCAAATTAATGCAACCACTTTGGAAAATAGTGTGGAGGGTACTCAGAAGAATGGGAATGAACCCACGATATGACCCAGCTATAACACTTCTGGGTATCTACCCAAAAGAATTGAAATCAGACTACTATAGTAATGCATTAATATCTATGTTTATATCTGCACAATTTATAATTGCCAAACTATGGAACCAGTCAAGATGTCCATCAACAGATGAATGGATTACAAAACTATGGGATATATACACAATGGAATTCTACTCAGTCATAAAGAAGAACAAAATTATGTGATTTGCAGGGAAATGGAGGGAACTGGAGAATATTATGCTAAGTGAGATTAGTCAGTCAAAAAAGTGAAAAGTCAGATGTTCTGCCTTATATGCAGAAGCTAGAGAGAAAGTGGGACACATGAGGGACTCCAGACAAAGAAGGAGAAACCTTAGTGAAGTGAAGGAGGGGACCTAACAGAGGGAGATGTGAGGGGGGAGAAGACTTGAAGAGGGAAACACCTCAATGGGTATGACGTACATACACAAACTCATCAACGCCAATCACTGTGCTGAGCATGGGAAGGTTGGGAGGGAGAGGGAGTGGGATGGGAGATGGGGGAGAGCTCAAGTACTGTGTGCATGTATGCCTCTATCACCCTGAATTTCATCAAGATGTATGATTACAATGCACCAATAGAAATAATAAAAATAAAATATTAAAAACAGGCTAAAAAAAGAAAGTTGTGATGAAATTTAGAGTTGCAATTTTGGTCAAAGAACAGAGTAGCTAAAACTGGTGATAATAATAATAACAATAACAGTAAATACTTAGGTAAAAACATACAATATTCCAAGTTGTCTTCTAAATAGTTTACATGAGTCCATGGTTTCATCCTCACCCTTAAAAGAAAAAACATTTTAATTTTTTATATCTTGTAGATGAGGAAACTGAAGAACTGGGGTTTAGTTCACATAAATAATACGGACAAAACTTAGACATAAACCAATGAACCATTGGTAGCAATTGAACCATTGTGCTCTGCTAGCTGAGTACTATGATCTAACTAGTTAAGATAACCTGAAAATATTTAATGGTTTTATTATTTCATGCCTAAAATTATAATTATAATAATAATTTGGCCTAACTTTTTGATAGGTATATTTTCAAATATCCCCATGTGAATGAGAACACTCAAGTTAGTATATTCATTTTTTCTATTTGACTGTTACATTTTAAAATAATATATTTTGAGCAGTGTATATTATTTGTATAGCCACAATTGTATATGTATACAATTAGAATTAAAACTTAAAAATATACAACATACATTCTTTTTAGTAACTGCTTCGTCTACAGTGTTCGAGTAATTTTTCTTAAGAACATTAAGTGACATCTTATGGAGAAATCATCTCTTTTATATTTGATTCTGAGAACTTTCCTCCTAAAACATTTATAGACAATTTTAAGCCAACCCACAAAAGTTTTGGAATTGATTTATAAGTTCTTTTGGTTTGGGGCTCTATATTTTAGACTTCTCATTCAACAGCAACATAGACATGGTCTATTGATTTAATGGGTATATATGGGAACCTCAAATAATATTCTAGTATAGTTTTTACTTTACAACCACTTAAGAGTTGTTTAATTAACCATTTATTGACCTCTTGCCAGATTTTTTTCTAGTGATTTTTTCAAACACTCTCTTTCCACAATTACCCGACTTATATATCTCTCTCACCATTGGGAAAATTAAAGTTATTTGACATCTAAGCCCACTAATTTCTCTCAACTAAAAATCTAAAACTGGAATATCCTTCTGTATGTTGATTCTCAATGTGCCAAGACCACCCACTCTACATTTTATTAAAGATCTAGTTAGTAACTTTTACTGCTAAGGAAAAGTTTGAGCTCATTACCAACACGCATCAAGAGAGGTGATTATTTCCAGATTTTACTTATGAAGGGATACAGACTGAAAGGTCCTTAAAACACTTCCTCAAGTCATACAAAAAATCAGGCATACAGCTGGGATTAAAATCCACAGACCTCATTTCCAACACCATCTTTCCTTCATCATCTCTCTCCTTTAGAATCCCAATCACTTAGTCTTATTCCAGATTTTCACTGTCTTTGCCTGTTTCAAATGCTTACAGCATGGTTGAATGTTACCCACCCTAAAAAGAAAAGATGCTTCTTGCAAAGCATTCAATTATTCAAAATATAGCTAATTTATCTCTTTATGACATCAATCATCAACATTTTTGAAAGAGTAATTATATTTCATTTCTACTTACAACTATCACTTGTAATCTGGTTTCAACTCAAACATTAAAGGAATGAAAGTTCTCCCAAGTTATAAATGTAATCAACTTTGCCCAGTCCTTTCAGCATTTTGGCCTGATTGTACTTGTGTCCTGGTCTTGATATAATCTTCAGATGGCGCACACTTGTAATACCAGTACTTAGGAGGTGGAGACCGGAGGATACGGGTTCGCGGCCAGCCTCAACTACTTAGAGAGGCCCTCCACAACTTCGTGAGACCTGGTTTCAAAATAAAGGATAAAAAAAATAGGGCCGGGGGTGTAGCTCAGAGGTAGAATGCCCCTGGGTTCAATCCCCGGTACCAAAAAAAAAAAAAAAAACCAATGAAAATTACTACCTTCATATC
>PVJS01028992.1:0-25111 GCA_004027185.1 Glis glis
TATTTTTTATGCTTTATTTTGAGACCGGGTCTCATGAAGTTGCGGAGGGCCTCACTAAGGAGAGAGAGAGAGAGAGAGAGAGAGAGGGAGAGAGAGAGAGACAGGGAGAGAGAGAGTGAGAGCCGAGGCTGGCCGCGAACCCTGATCCTCTGGTCTCTGCCTCCCAAAGTACTGGGATTACAAGCGTGCGCCACCACGTCCGGCCCACTCTTAAATTCTTTGGGCAAAATTTTCATTGTCCTGTCTAAGGCCACATCTCAACCTTTACAAGATTGGTTTTGACAACAACAACAATAGTTGGCATTTGAATAGGTGTGTGTGTGTGTGTGTGTGTGTGTGTGTGTGTTTTACTGGAGATTGAACCCAGGGACATTCTACCTCTGAACTATAACCCCAGATCTTTTTTTTTATTTTTTGTTTTGAAACAGGGTCTCGCTAGGTTGCTAAGAGTCTCATTACCTTGCTGAGGCTGGCCGCCTCAAACCTGGGATCCTCCTGGCTCAGCCTCCTCAGTAATGGTATTATAGGTATGAGCCACCATGCCCGACTTGAATAGGGTTTTGAATAGGAGTTACACATTTTCCACATTTCTCCCATTTGAGCAGCTGGGAGGCAGAGCAGGTGATGTTATCCCGAGGCAGGGGCCTGAAGCTGCACTTGTGAGCCAAGGATGTGCACAGCGCAGCCAGGCTGGTGTTGGCAATTCCATCAAGCATGCCTTCTGACTCCCGCTGTGGAGAACTTCCCAGTGGGCGTGTTTCCTTTGTGATGGATCAAGGAGTCATAACTCCCTCCTTGTTTTGCTCTTTTATATTGCAAGAAACTGGCTGAATGATGATCCCGCTGAAAACGGCCCCTTTAAAATTGCCAGCTTTTGTTAACTGTTCCTTCTTCAAACTGGCACTTTACCCACATCGAAACCTACTTTCATGTTTAGCTGATGGTGTTTAATTTCTAAGGTGCTGAGCCTTCAGATGTTTTTGGAAAAGTTGAATTTGTGGAATGGGCACGCAGGACAATTTTATGCTGTGTAGTACATTTTGCTTTTTAATGCAATAGGCACTTTGAAGTATCACCTTTGTTAGGAATATTGTTACCTCAGGTCTATTAATTATCCTGGTATAAACTGATATACTCTTCATTTCGAGGAGAGGCTGGGCTATAAATAAGGAAAATCTTTTCTGTGAACTTTTTACCTTTAAATCTTTCCTCTAAAAGACCCTTTGAACATTTTAGTTCAAGAAACAATTTAAATGCTACTAGAATAGTTTGCAATGATATTCTTTTCCTCGTGGACTAGAATGTTGAATCCTCTTTTCTCAAATGCCATGTGCAAAAAGCTATTGGAAAAAATAAAACAAAAGCTATTTTTCTTCTTCCTGTGAACTCATCTCCTTTCACATGCCTCCCCCATCCCAGGAAGGGCAGGCCAGCCGTGCTTCCTGGAGGCTGAGCTCCTCGCCCTCCCTGCCTCCTGTCCCCATCTTCACCTGCCAGCCCTCGCATGGAGTCAAAGTTGAAGGGTTTCGGGGTCATTTAGATGGATTAGCTGGATTGCCGCAGAGGTAGAGGTCTTGGGACTATACAAGGCAGAAGTGGGCAGACCCAAGACCTAGAGCTGCCGTTAGAGGGTGGAGGACAGCGGGCACAGGGTTCCCTCGAGTGGCAGCTGCACACTCACCTCGCACACAGCAGTCTGGTAAAGGACGGTGGAGCAGATGAATGCATGAAGAAAGTGTGGGACATACACACAATGGAGTTTCACTCAGCCATAAAGAAGAACAAAATTATGCCATTTGCAGGAAAGTGGATGGAACTGGAGAATATTATGCCAAGTGGGATCAGCCAGACTCAGAAGTCAACGGTCATGTTTCCTCTCATATGTGGAAGCAAGAGAGAAAATAGGAAATAAAAGGGGCTTCAAGTAAAAGAGGAGAGAGAAGCCGGGCGTGGGGGCGCACGCTTGTAATCCCAGTACTTGGGAGGCTGAGACCAGAGGATCCGGGTTCGCGGCCAGCCTCAGCTACTTAGTGAGGCCCTCCACAACTTAGTGAGACCCTGTTTCAAAATAAAGAATAAAAATTAGGGCTGGGGTATAGCCCAGAGGTAGAATGCTCCTGGGTTCAATCCCTGGTACCGCAAAAAAAAAAAAAAAGAGAAGAGAGACCAGCAGAATAGTGGAAGGGGCTGGGAGAGCGAGGAAGGGAAAAAGGAGGATTTAGGAAGGAAACAGTTCAAATAACATTGTTTTCTTATATGAAGTTCTCACTACCAATCTCACTGACGTGAACCAGGAGGGGGGAGTGGGTGGGATCTGGAGGGAAACACCAAGTGATGTGTGCAACTATAAATGTGTCACTTTGAGTTACACTGTGTTGTATAATTACCAATAAAATTAATTTTTAAATATGATGGCTGAGCTGGGGCTGTGGCATTGGGACCAAGAGCAGAATCCCTGAGGCCAGTGGTGCAGGTCTCCGTGGCCCAGCCTGGGGTTGAGGGGAGAGACTGGGGGAGGCCGAGGGAGAGCGGCAGGCCAGGCTCAGCACAGCAGCGTGGTGGCAAAGGGAGTGACAGTAATAACGACAGCCACCACGCACCACCGGCCCCTCTGTTTACGTCACGGTTATTCGCTCATTTATTATCTGTCTCCTTCCCCTAGTAAATTTCTCAGTAAAAGTTTGTTGACCGTGTCATGAATGATTCAATGAGTCTTCTAGCTGTGACTCAGGTCCCAGATTCTTACATAGCACCAGGAAGGGCTCCAAGCATGTCCCATTCCAATTCCTTCCCACCCTGGGGTCCCCGCGTTGTCCAAGCCTTCCCAGCCCCCTCTTTCCTGTTCCAGAGTGTAGGTCCTTTGGGTGGTCCTAGAACTCTTTCCGTTAGGTCACTCAACACTTGAATTCCTCAGAAGACACTTTATATGCAAAGAAATATGTTCACAGCTTCTGTTCAAAATGGTGGCACCTACTTCCTGGCTAGGAAAAGTTGCTTTTCTTTTTTCCTCTCAATTCATCAAGATCAGGCCCCTAAGCAATATAATGATACCAACATGTCTCCTGGGGCTAGATATTAAGCCTGGGATCTAGACTCAGGTTGCTAAGGTTTAAATGATGGCTTCCTCAGTTACTAGCTGCGGCGTCTGTAAACTGTGATTGTGCTTGGTGTATAATCTGTTTCTCAGGGTCGTCATCATCTATAACAATACAAAGAACAATAGTAGCTGTGAATACAGCCAGGCACATCGTAAGTACTCAGTTAACATCACTAGTGGTAATGACACTGTTGCTCCCCTCTATGACTGTGAGTGCATCCTGCAGAAAGGGTGTGTGTGTGTGTGTGTGTGTGTGTGTATGTGTGTGTGTGTGTGTGTATGTGTGTGTGTCTAGCAAAGTCTCTGTCCTCAAGGAAACCTATCATTCCTCTTTCTCCTCTCCTCCTCCCTCTTTCTTTCTGTCATCTTCCCTCCTTTCTTACCTCCCTTCCACACACTACTATTGGATATCTACTCATGCACCATGTTAGATACTATTTATATATATTTAAAAAGAATTCTAGGACCATGTAAAAGTGTGTGAAAAGAAACAGAAACAGCTTGGTGGTTTGGGGATTGTCCTTGTGGATGAGATACTATGTGAGTTAAGTCCTAGGGAACAACCAGATATAGACCAAAGTCATTTAAAAAGTATTGACTATATTATTTTGTAATCATGGTTAAAAGGCACATTTAACATAAAGGAATAAAATATTATAGATATTTAAAATATATTGGGTCTCTAAAGAAATCTAGAATATTTGTAATTTAAGACTCATTGAAGCCAGGAGTAGTGGGGCACATCTTTAATCCCAGTACTTAGGAGGCTGAGTCAGGAGGATTGCAAGTTTGAGGCCAGCGTCAGTAACTTAGTGAGGCCCTCAGCAACTTAGTGAGAGCTTGTTTCAAAATAAAACATAAAATAGGGCCGGGGGTGTAACTCAGTGGTAGATGCCCTTGTGTTCAATCCCAGTACTGCAAAAAAAAAAAAAAAAAAAAGACTCATTGACCCCGAGTGTGTGTTGGAATTTATTTTTTAATCTGGTCAAAGCTAATTTAGGGCAAACTTTGCAGAGGCTGAAGGGTAAACCAGAGCTCTGTTCCTCCTTCTCCTCCCCTCTTCTTCATCCTGTGTTCTCACTCTTCAACCTACCCCTCAACTTTATCCAAGGAGTTTTGTCATCTTTAGAAAGTATATTCTGCAGTCAGAAATCTCATTAGTTACTAAAACATTTAACGATCTATAGCTTTATTTTTATATTTAGAATGAGAGGAAATTCTTCTTTTTAAAATTTACCTGTTTTAGGCTAAATGTTTGGGTCCTCCCTAAATTCATGTGTTAAGATTCTAACCTCCACTATGATGGCATTAGGCAGGAAGTAAGGCCTGTGGAAGGCAATTAGGTCATCAAGGTGGAGCCCTCATGAACGCCATTTATGTCTTTTTAAAAAGAAGGAGATTACTGAGTGCAGTACTGCACACCTGTAATCCCAGTACTTGGGAGGCTGAGAGAGGATTTCAGGTTTGAGGTCAGTCTTAGCAATTTAGTGAGACCCTGTGTCAAAATAAATAGTAAAATGAACTGGGGGTGTAGCCCAAAGGTAGAATGCCCCTGGGTTCAATCTCCAGTACCAAGAAAAAAATAAAAGAACAGGGGATATAGAAGGAGATAGAGAGCACCCCCTCTCTGTCTATCTGTCCCCAACTCCCAGCCCCTGCAGTGTGAGAATTATAATGGGAATATGGATATCTGCAAACCAAGAAGCAGGTCCTCACCAGACGTTGGGTCTGCTGATACCTTGGTCTTATACTTTCCAGCCCCCAGAACTGTGAGAAATAAACTTCTGTTGATTAAGCAACACAGTCAATGGTATTTTTGTTATAGCAGCTAGAACAAACTATGACACTAGCAAAAACTCTTTCTTATAACTCGATATTTTTTGTGTGTATGTGTAGTAGAAAAATCATAGATAAGGTGATGTCTCTGTTACATATGAACAATTTGATCTTGGGCAAATTAACTGATCTCTCTGAACATTGATTTTTATTACTTGAAAATTGAAATTTACCTTATACAATTAGCTTTTGGAATAGAGAATCGTCATAAACATAAAATGCTTAACACGGTATCTGTATTAGCTTTTTGTTGCTGTGACCAATATACCTGAGA
This sequence comes from Glis glis, assembly GCA_004027185.1. Classification (NCBI taxonomy): domain Eukaryota; kingdom Metazoa; phylum Chordata; class Mammalia; order Rodentia; family Gliridae; genus Glis; species Glis glis. Next base: position 5,208 of record PVJS01028992.1, read on the forward strand.
AGGACAACTTAGAGGAGGAAATGTTTATTTTGGCTCATGGTTTCAGAGGTTCAGTCCACAGTCAGCTGACTCCAAGGCAGAACCATCAGGGCAGCAGGGTGGGGCACAGGGGAGCTGCTCGGTACGGCCAGGAAGCAGAGAGGAAGGGGGTGAGATGGGGAAGATATAGGCTACACCTCCAGGAACCCACCCCTTTAGCCACACCCTGCCTGCCTACCGTTACCACCCAGTACATCCATTCATATGATTAATCCATCAATGAGTTTATCCGCTGATGAGGTTAGGGGCCTGATTCAATTACTTCACCTCTGACCATTTCTGGTGTTGCCAACACATGAGCTTTTCTGGGGCACATTCCATGCCCAACCCCAGCAGTACCTGACTCAAAGGCAAGCAATTCATGAAAGCTGGCTCCCTCAGCATCCCTGGGGAATATACTGTAACACTTCAGAATGGGTCTAGTGGCAACTATATTTATTAACCATTTCTCATCCTCCAACTTCATTCAAACCTTCCCTGTCCCCAGGAGGCTTCAGTAATATTTTCAGAAAATTCTAGAGACCGACCTGGAGTGGGGGAGGAGAGCATATTTATGAAAGTTCAAAGATTCTTTTATTTTTGGGTCCTGGGGATTGAACCCAGGGGCATTCTACCTCCAAGCTACACCCCCAGCTCTTTTTATTTTAAAACAAGATCTTGCTTAGTTTCCAAGGCTGGCCTCAAACTCATAATCCTCCTGTCTCAGCCTCCCAGTTTCTGGAACTATAGGTGTGTGCCATGGTGCCTGGCTAAAGATTCTTTTAGTAAGGGATGGGCCCTAATTTTGTCCTGGCTACCTCTGTGATGTCCTGTATTGGTAACTTTTGGAGAATAGTCACTCTATCTTATTAGAATTCCTCATTACCTTTCACCTCATTTGGGAATGAGATATACTAGAATAGTAGCTATGATACATGGCACACATAATGTTTAGGGACCCCGGGGTGACAGGACTTGCTGATAATGGTATCTCACCAACATGGGAGTCACTTAAGCCTCTTAACTTCAGCAATGCTGGGAATGCTGCATGTGGATAAATCCAAACTGGAAGGAGGGCAAAAACCAGTGCAGTTCCCGCTGGGTCCTTCGGTTTCTTCCTTTCTTGCTTATTGAGATTTTAGGAAGAGCGAGAACAGGGAAGAAATGAAGGGAAAGGTGTCAGCAGCAAGGTTATTCTGGGGTCATATCTGTACATTCAAAAAGGAGGGAAAGAGTCACGTGAAATAAAGCTGCTAGAAGAACTGAAATGTGTCTCTCGCATCCCCAGTTCATGGTTTTCTCACACTCTTGGACGTGTACCAAAGGCAGGAAGCTCTCTCTTAACACAGTCAAATCTCTCCAGTTTAAGCAGCCAAAAGATTTCGGTGTTTATCATTCCTTCTTAGTTAATTGCTACAACCAGAAGTTCTCAACTGTTTATTCCAAAGTAGTTGGTAGAATGTCAGTGGTATTATACTGACTCCGTATACTCAGCAGGGCTATAAATGCTAGAAATTTGCAGAAATAATGGTGTTGCTACTATTACATTATTAGGCAGCAACAGAGGGAAATAAAGCATTTCTAATATGTTCAAGGAACAGAAAATATTCAGCATAGCAGAGGATTGAATATAAGAGGAAGGACATGGGATGGGGCTGGAGAGAGAGGAAAAGAAGAGAAAATATAGGATGCTTTAAGCCATGCTGAGATGTTTGATCTTTATCCTCAGAATAATGAAGAAGATAGTAACATGATTATACTTGCTTTTCTTTTTTTCAAGAGAAGTCTGGCTGCACTATATAGAATGGATTGGAGAAAGGCAAGAATATAAACAGGGAAAGCAGTTAGGCCATTGAGGTAGTGCAAGCAGGTAACCTTTCCCGTAGTGAAAGTTGCAGAGGGAATTGCACCAAGTGATGCGTCCATTTATGTTTTTATCACTCTGAATCTCATTACGATGTGTAATTACATCGCATCAATACATTTTTTTTTAAAAAAGAGACAGTTGCTGGGTAGGTAGAGAGAAAGGGGTTTGATTCCAGAGGTTACTTGATCAGCTCTGACTGGGGCAGGGAGGGGACACTCAAGATTGGCGGATTTCCCTTGTAGGTAATTAGGCAGATGAGACAGTCACAGAGACCTGGAGTGGACGAGGAGCTGAGGTGAAGGATGCGGAGTGGGGAGAGGAAGAAGATGAGCTTGCCTTGTGTCTGCTTGTGTTTGGCAAAGCTGTGGATGTGGTTAGACATAGGGGTCTGTGTTCGTTATGATCTGTGTTAGTTGCTGAAACAGACAGCCCTTTAGTAGTTTAACACTGTGAGAGTTTATTTCTCTCTCACTTAAACATCCAGTGTGGGTTGGAGTGATAGGATGGGAATCTGCTCCATAGAGTAATCCAGGCTCCTTCCATTTAGGACTTTCTTCCAGGTTTCTGGCATTCTTTATTTCATCTGGAAGCATGAGTGTTGCTCAGGTTTTATGGGCCAGCCCTAGAAGTGGTAAATGGAGCTTGTTCTCATTTCCAAAACGCATCACATAGCCATTCTGAATGGCAAAGACAGCTGCAAAATACATTCTAATTGATGTACAAAGAGGAGAACACAAACACTGGTGGACATCAACAGCTTCAGGCAGTTTCTGAACTTGATGAGAAAGAACAGTGTAGAAGATGCACAGTTAGGAGTCATTCTGTCATTTAGAGCAATGAATGCAGAAGAGATTGCCAATGTAAGGTGTGTGGAATGGGAAGGGGCTTAGGAGAAAACTGTTGAGGAATACCAACCCAAGGAACAAAGGAAAGGAACTCACAAAGGAAACTGAAAAGGAGAGCCAGAGATGTAGGGATGTAGAGTCACAGAATATAAGGGAAGAGAAGCAGGATGGGTTCTCAATATCAAGCATCTGTTAAGTGTAAGGTATGGGTAAAGGTGGACGGTCCCCACTTGGCAAGAGCTATTAGGGGAGAAAAACTATACTCCATTAGGTAGGGGAATGTTTGGGAGATTAGAGAGTAGAAGCAGGAAAATTAGTAGACTCTTTCTAGAAGATATAAGCAGCAACTACAGAAAATAACGTAAAAATAGATCATTCACAGTAGTCTTAACTATTTAGTAATCTAATAAAGGCCTTTAACTTTTGTAACAAATTATTTTTGCCATATAAAAATATGTGTTCACTGTTTCTAAAATCCAAATATTAGAATGAATATAGAATTTGTAAATGTATAACATAGATTATACACCACACAAATCACATAAAAATATTTTGCAACTTATTTCTTCTTGCTATGTTGTAGATTCTGTAGCAAGTACTGTTGCCATATAGCCAAAGGTCATTTATCCCTCTTTCCCTTAATATAGAATCCTGATTTCATTCAAATACTTTTCCCTGTAATGTATGATCAAGGGATTCATCAAGCTATTTATGGCCATTCCACTCTTTCCTGTGACTGATTTAGGAATGAGTTTATAATGCCAAGGGAAGTCTATAAAGCATACAAAAGGCTTTCTTATACTTAAAAAGTGACACATGGAAAAGGCATCCCGTCTTCTGCTGGATAGACCCATATCTACATGTAAGAGCTGGCACTCTGGCAGCTATTTTGTGACTGTGAGGATAGCCAGTCTCAAGACAGGCTGACATACTAATGTCAACAATTGGATCATGGATAGAAGCTGTTTTTTGTTTTGTTTTGTTAGCTCCTGAGGTCCTCTCCTTAGGAACGTTTTCTTTTTATGTAATCACTAAGAGCATTTTCTCTATGAGTCTTGTTGAATTAGGATTTTTATGTTATTTATTATTCTGTTATTTTGTTATAGCCAAAACAAACTAAGTAGTACAGTATATTTTCATGTTGATTCAGAGATATTTAATTCCTATATTTAATTGTGTGAATGACTGTTTGTCCATCCATCCATTCATTTTGTTCATCCAGTCATCCATCCATTCCAATCATTCATCCATTTAGCACACACTATGCGTGAAACACTGGGAATAAATCTTGATATGACTCTCATGGAGCTTTTTATTATATGTATAATATAAGCCAGCCCTGAGAAAAGTTACATACAGTATATAAAATGAACTAGTGATACATGGAAGAGGTAGGTATTTTTCTGGACATATCCCTGTCCTTTTGTATCCCAATTCAACCCTATATCTCTGTTTTTAGCACTTCCATTAGTTATAATAATTTTAAACATATTTGTCCCTCTATGTCTTGAATAAGATGGATATTTGAGGTCTGAATAAATAACAAGGTCAGCTTTTCTTGAACAGTGCATACAGAGATGAGGAGCAGGTGGGCATACTGGGACCATCATAAACATAAAGGTATAGATGGCTTTACTGGGGCAGTGTCATTGCTGAGTGGAGCTACCTCTCCTCCCCCACTCTCTGTCTATTAGAGAAGTTCAGAGTTACCTCCAGATCTACTTTGCTTTTCTTTCAAACAGTAGATGCTATTTAGTCATTTAATTGAAAGATAATGGTGAAATAAAATTTTCAAAAAAGAAGAGAGTCCAAAATTCTACCCAAATGGAACAGCAAACATTTGTAAGGATAAAACTTGAAGGATATTTTGCATACTGACTCAGATGGCAAAATACACTTCATACAGAAAGTATGGGACTTAGGTTTGCTCATTGACATTATAGACACGGAACAGCTATGAGAAAAGTCTTAGCATGTTTTCCTGTGACTTAGGTAAATTCATGATGTAATTTACTGTAGACTCTATGTCCTGGTTTATAACCTCTGACAAACGAAGACCCATATCACATCCTAAGCCTTCTACCTAATGTCCTCAGAGTTGCTGTGTTGGTAAATCCTCTCCATTTATTTATTTATTATTTAAAATTTTTAAATGTTTTTTATTGTTCCTTTATTAGTGCATTGCAATCATACATCTTGATGGATTTTAGGATGGTTGATATATACATGCACTCATTGGTCAATTAGCCTTCCCCCAATTTCCACCCTCCTGCCTCCCCCTCTCTCCTTCCCATTTTCAGCATAGTAGTTGACTTTGATATCTTTGTGTATGTCCATCCTGTGCACCAGTTTGTTTCCCTCTCTTCCCCTCCCAGCTCCCCTAGTTAGTTTGCCTTCTTTACTCTCTGAGGTTTTCTCTCTTTGTCTTGAGTCCCTCCTGTGCGGGGTCATGGATGATCCTCCCTTGGCCCCAGTACTGGGGTGCTCTGGGGCGGGGCCAGTGACTCGCCTGCCCCGTGTCCCCAGTGTCTGGGGGTTCTCCAGGGGTGGGGCCAAGGGCTCTCCCGCCCTGCATCCCCAGTGCACAGGGGTCCTCTGGGGGCAGAGCTAAGGGTTCTCCTGCTCCGTGTCCCCAGCACCAGGGAGCTGCGGTGTCCGCATGGCTCAGCCAAGATGGCGCCTTTGTCTCCGCTCTCCGCTTACCAGGTGAAATGCTTTGAGCTCCCTACCGTCCTCCGCTCCTTCCACTGCCTCGCATTCTGCTGCACTTTGGCTCTCATTGTTTTGTTGAGTTTTGACTGCCCTGCTTTTCTTGTCAAGAAGCAGTCTTCCTGCCGGCCGAACTCCAAGTCTCAGAGCGCTGGCAACACGCTGCTTCCCGCTATCCCGCCATCTTGGTTCTGGATCGGAAGAAGGCTGTGGTGTCGGCCAGGTCCTTGGCCGCCTCCTCAGCCCCCTCGCCAGCGCCGACCCTGCAGCCTGAGCCCGCGGCACTGGCCACCCCGGAGGACATGGCGGGGGTGGCAGCATTGCTGCTGCTGCCGCTCATGGCTATGGCCGCGCCCGCCTCGGGTCCATGCCCCTAGTGTCCAATCCTCTCCATTTATAAGCATGGTAATATTAAACATTAATAGAGACGTGCTGAAGTAACTCAAGCCTATATTTTAATACATTTGTGTTAAGTTGAGGAGTAAGTTTTATAATGGTCAGAATCATGTGTGTGTGTGTGTGTGTGTGTGTATGTTTAAATTATTGGTGATGTTTAAGGAAATCTAGCATACAGGTTAAGTATCCCGTATCTGAAATGCTTGGGACCAGGAGTGTTTCAGGTTTCAGATTCTTAGCATCTATAATCCAACAGTACAAAATCATAAATGCTTTAAAATCCAAACTTTTTGAGCCCCAACATGGTGACATCCTATAACATAATGTTGATGCTCAAAATGTTTTGGATTTTTTTTGGCAGTACTGGGATTGAACCCAGGGGCATTCTATTTCTGGGCTACACCCCTAGCCCTATTTTTTATTATTATTCTTTATTTTGAAATGGGGTCTCACTAAGTTGTAGAAGTTTTGGATTTTGAAACATTGTAAATTCAGGTTTTCAGATTAGGGATGCTTAGCCTGTATTATAATCTGACAATTTGTGATAATTAAAATGTGTAAATTACATTAGAATCATAATTTTAATTTTGAAAATTTGTGATTTTGATACATTCATAAAGATACTTTAAAATTTAATTTTGTCAGATTTACTCCATCATAAATTTAATTTGTTTGTCTTTCAAGAGTAATTTGCTTAGAAGAATCTTGTCTTCTATTTTTGTGAGTTTTACCCAGTGTTTCCTTTGATATGCTTGGGACAATCAGGTATGTTAAACTTATAAATGACATTAATTTTTTAAGAATATCAAATTAATTGTTATAAATTTATCACTGATCAAATATAAAACTTTAGTCTTGTTAAAAAATGAACAAATTAACAATTTGACAAATTAAATTTCATGAATTGGGCAGCACTCCAAAACAGAAGTGATTTAGCAAGCTCTACTCTGCATTATTAGGCAGGGAGTATTAATAGAATAGGGAAGCAGAGGACGGAGACAGCTAGGTATCTGCCTCATCTGGACATGGTTTGATGAGTTGTCTGCTTTTGATTGGTTGAAGCTCAAATGTTTGTGATTGACTGAGACACAACTGTTGATATGCCTGGTTGGGTTTTCTGTTTGTTTATATGCTAAGTTAAGATTGTTCTTTTTCAAGGATCTCAAGGTAGTGAGACAGTCTCAGGCCAATGATCTTCTGCTTATTTAACAATATAAAAATCATTAGATTTTTATATTAAACTTAAAGGAATTGTAAGTTGGGCTTAAAGGCATAGGATGAGAAAACTCCTCATTCAAACATTAAAAGAAAAATATCTCAAATTAGCAATACCTTCAGTAGGATTTCCCTCTCCTCCAGCAGGTCACTTTCTCTGGAAAGCAGTTCTATAAACTATTATCTAAAGCAATTTAGCAAGAAGTGATATTTAATACCTATTACTGAGGCATTTCTTGAGAATCCAGGGTCAATATTGGAGCTAAACCACTCAACCTTCACTCCTATGGAGTTTATGTAGGTTCTAGAGGGGTGCTTCCTCCTCCTTTGATCTCAAGTAAGTTGTAGCATTCCCAGCATCTGGTCCCTGGGTTGGTACAAAACAGTGGGGATGTTGCCATCAAACACTTGCATAGTCCCTTCTGATATTCCTCATTTGTAGTGTCCATGTGAATCTAGAGGGCTTTGATTTGTAGAAGGTCACAGGACTTGATTCAATCTGAACCAATCTGGAACTTTTGTGGAGAGTGTGGAAAAGAGTGACTTTGCTTTGGGCTAACTTTGACTTTTAGATGTTAGCTTGGAATGCCATGCCATGCCATGGTGGAGGACTTTTCTTGGAATAAAGTCAGTGTGGACGGAAAAGAGCTGAGGGAAGAGGATGAAGACCTCCCAGCTGAGATCTGGTATTTGAGCTCCTCAGCCAAGTATCTAGATATCCCAAACCAAAAAAAAAAAAAATCTCTTGAGTTGTTCAGTCACACAAGTCAATACATTCCATTTTATTTCCATTAAGCTAATTTGAATTGCATTTATGCCATTGGCAATTAAGAGACCTTGACATATAAATACATCAATAAAAATTGGCTGATATAAAAGTGAAAGGGAGTATTTTCCTTCCTGAGAAGAATTACAACTTGACTGTTGGATAGGGCTTGGCCTGTCTATTGCCAGTATAGGATAATTTATAATAAGAACAACAAAAAATCACTCTCACCTTCAAACAATCTCTACATTAGTCTATTTCTGATACTTAACATCCTATAATTAGAACTTTATTATTTGGTTTTAAGATAGTACCTTCCAATTGTAATTTATTTTATATTTTTATTTTAGTTCATTAAACTGTTTTATTTTGTTAAATTATATTATTACTTTGGGTTTCCATTTTATTCATTATGTTATTTATATTTTGACAGAAAAATGCTTTAAAATAACCCATATGAGCCCCACTGTACAAAACAAATGGGAATAGAGGTGCTTTGGTGACTGTGAGAATGGGGGGACCTGAAACACCTCCACATACACCTGGGGCTCCATAACACAGTTTTACTTTGTCCAAAGCAAATAGGCACATGTTTTAAAAATAATTTAACTTAGACTTTGGCATTGCTTCATTGCCTTTTGGTTTCTAGGGTTGGTAATTAAAAGTATGAATAGACTTTCTTTTTCTTTGTGGACACATTTTGAATATTTTTTTATTTATTTCCGGTTGTTGGGAAAACATTTCTCCATGGGTCTCTAGCACTTCTACATGTTTTATGAGCTGAGGAACTGAAAGTCTTTTTAAGAACTGTCTTTTCACAGATATTTATAGAGAGAGTAGTCTTGAAAGAAAGCAATTTTTTTTAAGAGAGAGAGAGAGAGCAGTTTGTTTTCCAAAATAATAAAGATAAGATTTCCCTCTGGTACAGTCTGGGCAGGTTCCCATGAAGCCTGCTATACAAGATTTGTATCTCTCAAGCTCAAGTTTTCTCAGCTATGACATAAGCCCACAACATGTGCAGCCCACACCTGTGTTGCTCTTTTTTGCTCCTATGGGACTTGGGGTACAAAGAGAACCATGTAAATATAAAAATCATGCTATTTGCTGTATTGTAATGAAGTCTTTTGTCTCTGACCCAGGAGTCTTTTGTATTCTGCCAGAATCTATAAAACTGAGGCAGGGTAACTTGTTAGCTTATAAAGTGGGGTAAAGTCTCAAACCCATCATAGTTCTGAACACTGGTGATATGTTGTGAGCATTTTTTAAATTTATTTTAAAGACACTCGATGAAGCCTTTGTACTAGGGTTCTCCAAAGAAACAAACCCACACAGATGAATGTGTATGTGTACGTGTGTGTGTGTATATTATATACATATGACTAAATAAATTCCTTATTACAAATCATGTGTGTATATACATATGTATCTATTATATATTATAAGAAATTGACTCATGCAGTAATGAAGACTGAGAAATCCCAAGACTTCTCAGTGTTCCAAATGCGCTGATATGTAGTTCCAGTCTGAATCTAAAGTCTTGATAAGCAGGGAAGCAAATGGTGTGAGTTCTAGTCTGAAAACTAGAGGCTAGAGACTCAAGAATAGCTCATATTTCAGTCTGAGGATAAAGCTAAAAACGACTGATGTCCTAGCTCAAACAGTCAGGCAGGAGAAATTTCCTCTTTGACTTTTTGTTTTGTTTAGTTCTTTGATTTATTGAATAAAGTTCAACCACAGTCAGGGAGGCCAATCAGCTTTACTCAGTCTATAGATTCAAATGCAATGGAAACACCCTCACATACACACTCTAGATAATGTTTGGCTAAGTACCTGGGCACCCTGTGATTGAGTCAAGTTGACACATACAATTAACCATCATTTTCTTCATATCATCTTTCACATTTGAAATTTCACATCTTTCAGTTTCATGATAATTTTTCATATTTTATAGGTTTATCCTATTTTTCTTAAAATCTATTTGTGGATCTCTTGTTAGTTAAATGTTGGATCATCTGTATTGGCCTTCCAATTAAATAAGATTATATTTTATTTAAATGTTTTTGTCTTTATATCTTATTCTCTAGTTTTTTTTAAATTGATCTTTTAATACTACTTCTCTAATATTTTTACAAATTAAACTTTTTATTTTTAGGTAATTGTAGATCTAAGTCCAGTTGGAAGAAATAATACAGGGAGATCCTATGTGGTCTTTACCCAGTTTGCTTCAACGGTACTATTTTGCAAAAACCATAGTACAGTATCACATCTAGAATATTCATAATCAAGGTGCAGAACATTTCCTTCACTTCAAGGGTCCCTCAGCTTGGCCTTTCAGAGCCACACCCTTCCTTTCCCCACTCCATTTCTAATTCCGGGCAACCACTAATATGTCCTCCATTTCTGAAATTTTGTCATTTGAAGTATGAGGTAAGTGGAATCATACGATATGTAAACTTTCAGTATTGCTGTTTTCACTCAATATAATTTCCTTGAAATTCATACAAGTCGTTCCACCCATCATTTTCTTCTTATGGCTAAGTAGCATTCCACAGTGTGGAAATCCCACAGTGTAACCATTGAACTGGTGAAGGACATTGGGGTTGTTTCCATTTTTAACTACTATGAATAAAGCTGCTATGAAAGTTCTTGTACAGATTTTGGTGGGAACATAACTTTTACATACTTCTAAGCACCAAAAAATATAATTGCTGTATTTTATGGCCAGTACATATTTAATTTTGTAAGAAACAAACTGTTTTCCAGAGTAATGTATCATCTTACATTTCCACTAGCACTGTGTAGGCAACTCAGTTTTTCTGCATCCTCACAAACATTTGATTTTTGACACTGTTTTTAATTTAACCCACTCTGACAGGTGTGGTATCTCACCACAGTTTTTATTTGTATTTCGTATTTAATTTTTATTTGGATTAATATGAAATAAGTGTCTAACAATGTTGAGCATCTTTTCATTTGTTGATTTGCCATCCCCATATTCTCTTAGGTGAAAAGTCAATTTGTATTTTTTGCTTGTGCTTCAACTGATGTGTGTACATTTTTGCTGTTATTTTGATCAGAATTGATTTTGAAATAATTTAGGCTATTTATGTTTCCATGATATATTTCTTATTCTCTAAATTCCCAAACTGAATTTTAAAAAAAAAATTCAGAGATCTGGTTTTTTAGGTATACAATGGATTTTCTTATCTTTTTGAGATTAGTAATCACATAAAAAATTTAAAGACTTTTTTCTGACATCTGTATTTGTTTTCTACCATAGAGGTATCTTTCTTTTGTTTGTATCATGTTTTCCCCCTCATTTCTATATTGAGGCTTTCCTAAAATGTTCAATGAGTTATGGCTCAAGCCAGCCCCTAATATTTGTGGGGCTTAGCACAAGATACATATGTTCCCCATATACTATATATCTAAATATTGACAAATTACAATTTAAGCTAACAAATTGTTCAGTCCTCCTCCCTTGACAAGTAAACTTGCAAAATAATATTTTAAAAATAATATATTCAGCCAAGTGTGGTGGTTGGTACACGCTTGTAATCCAAGTACTTGGGAGGCTGAGACAGGAGGATCGCAGGTTTGCGGCCAGGTTCAGCAATTTAGTAAGGCCCTCCACAACTTAGTGAGACAGTGTTTCAAAATTAAAAAAAGAAGAAAATAGGGCTTGGGGTATAGCTCAGAGGTAGAATGACTCTAGGTTCCATCCCCAGAACCATACACACTCTATATCATCTATCTATCTATCTATCTATCTATCTATCTATCTATCATATTATATATATAGCATATTAGTATAGTAATGCTATACTATTAATAGTAATAGTATACTATTATATAGTATATATATAATATTCATGTAAAGCTATTTTTAGTAATGGAAGTCATTAGAACATCAAGGAGAGTTGAATTTAAATATTATAGCTCATTTTTAGTTGTTCTATGGATCTATAGATGTGTGGACAAGTAATAACATTTGTAAATTATCATATACTCTATAAATTATTTTACTGCCTTTATTTTATCAAATGCACTAATTATGTTGTTATAAGGAAGATTTTCACAAAATTTATTATTGATAACGATGATCTAGAGGATTAAAACTAGCCATAATTGTATTCATACTGTATACAATTTGAACAAAATTTCATCAGAAAATGTTAAGTTGAAGTGAATGTAAAGAAAGTAAGTTTTGCTTTGCAGATATATTGTCAAAAATTATTTTTATTCAAGGAATTGAGAGTATATTTTTGTGGTTATAGGTCACTATACTAGGTCTGTGATAAGTCCATAGTGACAGTGTTTTTTAGTTTCTTGTCCTTGTAGTTTGTGGGAACCTCTAAAGTGAAGGCCAGGGAAAGGGCCACTCCTGCTCTGCCCTCTGAACCGGGACTAAAAAAATTTATTTTCAGGGTGTAACAGTGGGGCCCGTCAACCCCCGCTGCTCTCTCTGTAGTGAAACGGTGTGCATCTGGCTGTGCTTTTGGATTTCCAATCATTAGTACTTGAACATCTTCTCTCTCAGTGGCTCACTCACTTCCTCCACAGAGCGTCCTCTAGTTCCTCTGATTGCTGCGATTCTGGAGGCAGAGGAAATATTCAGTCTCTGTCATAATCTCCCTGAGTTCAGTTACACTTTGCATATCCATCCTCTACTGTTCCTGGTTACATTTTTTTTTTCCTTTTTGTGAACCCAGGGACATTCTATCTCTGAGCTATTCCCCCAGCCTTAGATTTTATTTTGAAATGGTCTCACTAAGTTGCTATGTTGCTGAGACTGGCCTTGAACCTGTGATCCTCTTGTTTCTGCCTCCCAGCTACTCAGATGACAGGCGTGCACCACCATGCCCGACACCTGGTTCTGTTTCTTCAGAGTAAAATCTCTCGTGGAGTGGAGGAGACCTGGAATTTCAATAACTTCATATACAGGCTTTCAACCAATCCTCCTGTTTAGGGGTTTTACCTCCACCCTTCCCTGGTTTTTATAAAAAAAAAAGTGTGTGTGTGTGTGTGTGTGTGTGTGTGTGTGTGTGTGTGTGTGATATAGTTTATTGGTGCACTGTAATTATACACCATAATGAGATTCAGAGTGATAGAAACATACAAGTACACAGCACTTGGTGTGTCTCCCTCCAGATCCCACCCCACTCCCTCCCCTTCCCTGTACATGTTAATATTGGGATTGGCATTGATAATTCCAAATATGTACATAGCATTATATGAACTATTTCCTTCATCAAATCTCCTCCCCTTCCCACCTCCCGCCCCTAATCCCCACCCCAACTTCGCTGGAGTTTCTTCTCTTTTATCTGAGGTCCCTTTTGTTTCCTGATTTCTCTCTAGCTTCCACATATGAGAGAAAATATACAGGCTTTCATTGTCTGAGACTGGATAATCTTACTTAGCACAATATTCTCTAGTTCTATCCATTTTCCTGCAAATGACATAATTTTGTCCTTCATAGCTGACCATGGTTTTTCACAGGTGTGGGTAGAGGAATTCAGCGTGCCTTCTCTTGGTATTCCCCTTGGCTAGACTGTGGTTTTCTGTGCTATATTAATATGGTTATCACTTCTCCAGCCACTTATCTTCTAAATCTTGCTGCCATCTATAGTTCACTGTTGCCATTTATTCCCTTATTTTAGTCTCATTAATCTCATTTCTCTGTCTACCTCCGAGCTACACCCCCAACCCTTTTTATTTCTTATTTTGAAACAGGGTCTTGCTAAGTTGCTGAGGGTCTCCCTAAGTTTCTTAGACTGTCCTCAAACTCGTGATCTTCCTGTCTCAGCCTCCTAAGTACTGGGATTATAGGCATGCTCCACCACACCTGGTTCTTTTAGTCTCATTTCTAATGTTGCTTTGTGATGGATAAGAAACCTTTTATAAAATATTAGACCAAATATCACCTCAATAGCTTAGAGTTTGTTTCAATTAGAAGAGAAATCAAGACCTTGTGTTTTACACAAGTACATAGTCACTAATGTAATTGACTAAATGTGAAAAGTGATTTCTGATGAGTATGAAATAAATTGATTTCATATTTCAATTTTATTTGAGAGTCTCCTACATTAAAACTAAACATATTAGTGTCTCTAGAAAAAGAGGAAGTAAGAGATAACATGCTTGATACACGTCTTTCAAAATAGTTTCTCAGTTCGTCAGTGTTACTATGCTGCCATAGGCCCAGCACCTGCTGTCTATATGAATCAGAGGCTCAGCAATTACTAACACAGATGCACCTCGCCTGTGAAATGACTTCGGGAAGAACATCAGTGAGTCTGTGAGGATGCTGGGCATTATCACAGCATCCACTGCTACACTGCTTTATCACGGTAGAAGCATGATTTATGTCTTGCCATCACTGAGAGCAGCGTGACATACATTTTCCTAATCCAGTTACTGCAACTGCATATTATTAGTCACCATTACTGCAGAATCCAGAATGCAGAAAGTCATTGGAACGATAGCCAAGGAGCCAACCACAACACCTGCTAGGGATTTTGAAAGTGATTACTGTTTACTTGCTGTATCTTCAGTGAGAAATACGGGTGACGAAGCAAAGAAGCATCTGTGTCTGTTTCTTCCAGCTCCGCGCCTCAGTGCGCTGTGTGCTTAGTGCATGATTGTAGTCAGCCACCCTCCTCAGAGCACACTGCGGCCATTCACACAGACGCCCATTCACACACACTGATGCCCGATAAATATTTACTAAAGAAGGATGATGGGTGTCTGTTAGCAACAGTTTTGGGAGCAGATGTTGTTTTTGGAACGTGGTAATCATTGCATGGATGACAAGAATATAACATATTTTTATGCCAACACCTGACAATTGTATGATTTTCCTCAAGTTCTTAAAGAGGTTTCATGTGCACTATTTTATGTTCCTCGCTCCAGTCCTGGGATTGTACCAGAAAGAAATTATCCCCACGGAAGCAACAGAAACCTGTTTGGAATGACTCAACCAAGGTTTAGAGCTAATGAGTATTGGATGATCAGTCATCCTCAGGTTTTTAATTCTCAAGTCCAGCACTTAATAATGAAAACAACCAAAGCCATGTGGTTAGGATTTAGTATTGTTACTTTCCACTTCTAGAATATTAGGAGTTACAATTTTCCAGATGTAACCTTGGCAAATGAGAACAGATTTTTTTTTCTAATTCCTTTCCCAAGGTGCATCTGGCTGCAGCATTAAAGATGGAGATGAGAAAAGCCTAGTCATGGGGCCCAAAAGTTCAGGTACATTGCAGGTGTGGGGGCCTGTGGCTGCAGGTGGATAGAGAACTGTAGCCATTCAACGGAGGCACTCTCCCACTGGCTTCCCAGTCCTCTCTACAAGTCCTCGTGGTCCAATCCCAGCCCAAACTAACAAGAATGTACTGTTTCTATAAAACTATGTGCCCTTTTATAAAACTAGAATTAATGCAACTCCCTCCTTCTGACATGTTGAACATGGCTGTTTCTAGCTGGGAAGGGACTACAGAAAATATAGGACACAAGATATATCCTATACCATGGTATAGCTGTAGTTTTTGCTGCAGGGGCAACTAAGAAGCTTCCTTAAGATTCTTCAAATTCCAGAGTTACTAAAGGGAAGCTGGACAAATGAAGAAAGTGTATTCAGTTTTAGCAAGGACTATAAAATAAAACAAAAATAAACAGAACATGATTCAAGGTTTCCCTTGAGGTGCCTGCATGTCTTGCACCAAGCATATTGTTATAAATAAAGTCATCTCTGTGCTTGGTGATGTGGATAGGATATGTTTCTAACATTTTGTATATATAACTGGTAGGAGATATTGCTTATTTATTTTTAAGCAGCTTTATTTTATGCTAAATTTACTGACCATGAAATATGTTAGACATTAAGTCTTATTTTTAGTAAAGGGGGGGAGCCAAAATATTGTTTACTCTGCTACAGAGATTCATATTGCTCTTTTCAGGACCTGACAAACTGTGCCCAGGCATCCTTTTCAAGATAGGCAATGATGTGGGGCTTTGGGTCAGGGCAGGGACCAAAAATTCTTCTACTTAGTTTGGGCAGAAATGGATTTATTACTGGGTAATTAGCAGCACAGAAACTTTGGGAAGGTTAAAGATTGAGCCTTCAAGAATCACCTTAGGAGCCCAAAGGCCACCAAGAAGCTGCTGAACAGGGAAGCTGCTGGTGCCATGACCAGGAGGCCAGTGTGGTTAAGGAAGCCTCCAGAACAAGCAAACTCGCCTGATGGGACAGCCTCAGGCAGATCCAGAGCCCTACTGCAAAGGAGTCTGGGAAACGCGGTTGCTTAGCTTTCTAGATAGAACTCAGTAACATGCATCCATCACATTTTACTTACTGACTTCCCCAGTGTGGATACTGAGACTTCTCATTTTCTGCTTCTATAAAAGCTGCAGTGACGTTTCTCCTGGACTATGCAACATTTTCTCTGGGATAGAGACCCAAGGATGGGATTGTAGGGTCATAGTGTATACTCCCATTTTTTAAGTACTGCCAGAATGTAACTCTCCAGAATGATTCCACTAGTCTCTCAAAAGTTTAATGTAAAAATAATTTTATATTTATCTATATTATCATCATAAACTATGTATATTTTTCTGCTTTCAAGAGAGAGCCAATTTATATCTAAAAGACAAGAGCAGAGTTTTCCCTTAAATAATGCCTAAAACAGTACAGTTAAATAGAAGATAAATCAGTAGACTAACAGAATATTTTATTAAAATTATTTTCTTTTATAAATATAAGTAGTGGTGGGAGCAGGTAGAGAGAACACTGGTTGCCAGGGGCTGGAGAGAAGAGGTAGTGGGAATTGTTAATGGATAGAGTTTCAGTTTTGCAAGACTAAAAGTTCTGGAAATTTGTTGCACAACAATGTGAATATACTTAACACTACCAAACTGTACACTTAAAAATATTTAAGATGGTAAATTTACATTATGTGGAGTTTTCTTTAACCACAAGTAAGAATTTTTAAAAAAATTAGTACTCATAGGCACTAGCTATTTCATGACATTTTAGGTCTCTTAATGAACTTAGTCTGAATTTTAGACGTTTCTCCACATTTCTTTGTTTCTTTGATCCTTCTCCCACATTGCTATGGGATAATTCTCGATCTCTTTTATTGTTGTTTTATGACAGGTGTTAATTTAATGCTTACCATTTAGAATCCGAGTAATAAAAGCAAAGCAATTATTTATGAAATATGGTTGCAAAATCAGATGTGGTCATCTTGCAAAAAGGCTGTGCCTTATGGCCACTTTTAAGATTCTATATTAATAGGATGGTCGAAAGTAAAACAAATTATGTAAGGAAACAAGCAAAAACATTTTAATTAGGTTTACAGGACACAATGAAATTTCTTTGTTGAAGTCTGTGTGTAGTGGAGCCAGGTTTATGCTGCGGCACAGTCCATTCTCTTTGTTAAATTGCCTGCTGGAGCCAATCTTTGCCACGGTGCCTCATAAACTTTTACAGAAAATGTCCCATTATTGGACACTGGGTTGGAAAGTGATGGAAGGGAATGTAATTGTTTTAGCTTTAAACGTACCCTTGTCCAAATTTGTCTTAGACATACAGTGCAAGGAGCGCCTAGGAGTCAGGAAGGCGCTCACCCCTCTCCAGGCTGAACTGCATTTAAACCATTCCAGACAGATGAGGGAGGCGCCTCTGAGGAGAGGGAAGAGGTAATCCCACAACCTCTCTTAGTAACTCATCCTGTGCTTGACAAATCTTGCCACCGGGGTCTTTGTAGTTGGTCCATGTCTCATCTGCTGCATTTCCCCCTCCCAATGGCCCCCTTCCTGGTTACATCATTAATGGAGATTCAAACCAGCTGGCCTCCTTCTGCTCTACAAGAGGCTTTTATAGATGTGAAAATGATTATTCAGTTTCTTAACTACTTTGCTGAACAGTACTTTCCTCTAACTTTGCCCCATAAATTTTATTTTTCAGGTCCCTTGATTATCTTTTGTGATATTTCTCTGAATCCTTTGTAAGCATATCATACTGCTGTAACGTGGAGGGATTCTAGTTTTTATGAAACTCTAATACATTTCTAAACATTTTTTAGATTAATAGAAGAACTGCTCATTCTTGTACAATATTCATTTTATAAATATCATTAAATCACCTCCTAAATCTCCATGGTCTTGCTGACAGAAAGTGAAAACCGTAATTCACTCAACTCGTAGAAACCCACTTCTCTTTGAGAGATTTTTAATCTATGGAAAATAAGAATGATAATAGAAAATATATAAATATATATTGATGGAAACAGGGATCCATTCAGATGAGTATAACTGTGGGAGGCTTTCTACACCTCCTCAAGTTTTTTTGTTATTCTCTTATCTTTTTTGGGGTACTAGGGATTTAACTCAGGGGCATGCTGCTCCGAGCTACATGCCCACCCTATTTTATTTTCTATTTTGAAATGGAGTCTCACTAAATTGCTGAGGCTGGCCTTGAACCTGCAATCCTTCTGTCTCAGCCTCCCAAGTACTGGGATTACAGGCATGTGCCACCACGATCACCCCTCCTCCTCCTCCTCCTCCTCCTCCTCCTCCTTCTTCTTCTTCTTCTTCATAGAGAGGTTACAAACACCTGAAATCATATCACTTTGAAGTATCAGGATTTCACATGTCAGTGACCATACTTTTGTGTTTCACTTTATATTTGCTCTCACATATTTACAGTTTACTTTAAATGTGATCTATTGTTATTTTTATTGGTCATATTTTTTTTTTTTGCGGTACTGGGGATTGAACGCAGGGGCGTTCTACCTCCGCGCTACGCCCCCGGACCTATTTTTTATACTTTATTTTTTGAAACCAGGTCTCATGAAGTTGTGGAGGGCCTCACTAAGTAGAGAGACAGAGAGAGACAGAGAGAGGAAGAGAGAGCGAGAGAGCTGAGGCTGGCCGCGAACCCAGATCCTCCGGTCTCCGCCTCCCAAAGTACTGGGATTACAAGCGTGCGCCACCACGCCCGGCTATTGGTCATATTTTAAGTACATTTTTCTATATATACTCTTATCTTTGCCTACTCTCTCTCTTCCCACAAGTAACTAATATATTTATCCTTCAGCTTCTGTTCCCTGGACAAATTTATCACACACAAGTATATATTTAAAGACTTGTCATTGCTAGTTTTAGAAAAAAAAGATAGTCTTTTATACATCTTGCTTTTCTCACTCAGCAAGTCTTTATAGAAATTTATGCCAGGCTGTTAATGAGATTTTACTAATTTATTTTCTTGGCTGTGTAAGTCTGGATGTAACGCTATTAATTATACCAGCCTCCTAGGTGTGGTTGTAACATTCCTAGTTACTACATCGGGTTCAATCTTCAGAATGTGGCCCCTTCGACATCACTGGGTTAGAACATGAGTACAGAGGTAGCCGTGCTAATAAAATAAAAGTAAATGAATTATGCCCCTTATACGAAAACCTAGAAAAGAAAAAGAGAAGGCAGAAATTCATAAAGATAAAACAGAAAATAATTAATCAGTAAACAAAACAAAATGGAGTACTGATAAGTGAGTCTGAAATCTGGTTCAAAGGGGGAAAGTCAGTAAAATAGACAAACCACTGCCCCAAACAATGAGTAAACAAAATAGGAAGCTCAAATATACAACTTAGGAATAAGGAAATTCAGAAAAGAGAAACTTTAAAAAGTCATAAGTGGTCACTTTGCACAACTTTCTGCAAATAAAATTAAAATAGATAATTTCATTGTCTAATACAATTTACCAGTAGATTTGGAAAGTCTAAATAGACCAATTAACAGAGAATAAATAGAAAGAAAAAGGGAAAACTGGACTAGGAGGCCACATGGTTTCCTGCAGGAGTTTACTAAAACTTTAAAAATCAGTTAATTCTTTTTTTTTTTTTTGCGGTACCAGGGATTGAACGCAGGGGTATTCTACCTCTGCGCTAAACCCCCGGCCCTATTTTTTATACTTTATTTTGAAACCAGGTCTCACGAAGTTGCGGAGGGCTTCACTAAGGAGAGAGAGAGAGAGAGAGAGAGAGAGAGAGAGAGAGAGAGAGAGACAGGGAGAGAGAGAGCGAGCGAG
>PVJS01028993.1:0-25114 GCA_004027185.1 Glis glis
CTTTATTAGACTATTACTTCCTCTGTCACTCTTTTCTGACACAGGAAGAAAGAATAAGAGCTTTATGTTGAGATAGAAATTAAACTCTGGCTCCATCATTTTGGGCAAATCCTTCTCCCTTTTTTTTTTTTTTTTTGCAGTATCGGGGATTGAACCCAGGGGCATTTTACCTCCGACATACACCCCCGGCCCTACTTTTTATACTTTATTTTGAAAGCGGGTCTCACGAAGTTGCCGAGGGCCTCACTAAGTAGAGAGGGAGGGAGGGAGGGAGGGAGAGAGGGAGAGAGAGAGAGAGAGAGAGAGACAGCGCGCGCTGAGGCTGGCCTCGAACCCGGATCCTCCGGTCTCCGCTTCCCAAAGTACTGGGATTACAAGGGTACGCCATCACACCCGGCTCCTTCTCCCTTTCTCTGAGTCATTTTTCTGAACTTATAAAATGGGCTTGGGGGATTTTTACAGTATTCTTTTTAAGGATTAATGAATATGTAAAGTACCTAGTACATCAGTTGGTCCCAGAGATTCCTCCTATCTTAAAAGTCCACAAGGGTCTGAATGGACAATTGAAATAGACAGGTTTTATGTCTCTGGACTCTTTATTACCTCACTCCCTGCTTCTTATATTAATAATTTCTGCCTTGTCTACTTAATAGACTTATAACACTCTTGAATAATGGTTTTTCATGTGCATGTGTCTGTGTGTGTGTGTGTGTGTATGTGTGTGTGTGTGTGTGTGTGTGTGTGTGTGTGTGCGCGCGCGCACGCGCACGCGCACACATGCTACTGGGGATTGAACCAAGGAGCATTCTACCTCTGAGCTACACCCCTGGCTCTATTTCATGTTTTATTTTGAAACAGGGGTTTGATAAGTTACCATGCACTGGCCTTGAAACTGTGATCTTCCTGTCTCAGTCTCCCAAGTACTGGCATTACAGGCATACACAACCACACCCAGTATATGTGTGTGTGTGTGTCTGTGTGTGTATGTATATATATGTATATATAATTCTATAGGTTGAGGGTGTGGCTCAGTGGTGGAATAACTGCTTAGCATACATAAGGCTCTGGGTTTAATCACCAATACCAGAAAAAGAAAACAAAACATGTAATTCTGAGATGAAGTATTTTAATATTATTTACATATGAAGTATTGGTAGAAAACAAGGAATTAAATTTACTTAAATCAAAGCTGAGCATGGTGGCGCATGTTTGCAATCCCAGTACTGGGGAGGCCAAGACAGAAGGACCACAGGTGTGAGGCCAGCCTCAGCTACTTAGTGAGGCCCTCTGCAACTTAGTGAGACCCTGTTTCAAAATAAAGAAAAAAATAGGGCTGGAGTTTAGCTTGGAGGTAGTATTGCCTGGGTTCAATCCCCAGTACCGCAAAATAAATAAATAAATTAATTAATTAATTAATTTACTTAAAATCCGCAAATACTTAAGTGCTATGGAACAAATAATTACTAGAAATCTCAGACTGACAAAGTGGTTTTCCTGAGATATATAAAATCACTAGGATAGAAATTAAATAATAAATATAGGCTTTTTAGATAAATTTTGGAATTTGAAAATGACTCAGCCGGGCGTGGTGGCACACGTTTGTAATCCCAGTACTTGGGAGGCTGAGACAGGAGGATCCGGGTTTGCGGCCAGCCTCAGCTACTTAGTGAAGCCCTCTGCAACTTAGTGAGACCCTGTTTCAAAATAAAGAATAAAAAATATGGCTGGGGGTGCAGCTCGGAGGTAGAATGTCCCTGGGTTCAATCCCCGGTACTGCAAAAAAAAAAAAAAAAAAGAAAGAAAATGACTATTCAAAAGATGTGTTTCAGAAAGGTTCCCTATCTATACATAACACTTTTACACTCTTAACATTAAAAACTGTTCTGACTGGACACAGTGACACATACCTGCAATCCCAGCTACTCAGGAGGCTGAGGCAAGAGGATTACAAATTTGAGGTCAGTATGGGCAACTTAATGAGATCCTGTCTCAAAATAAAATAAAAAAAGGGCTGGGGATGTAGCTCAGTGGCAGAGCACTGACTTAACATGTGTGAGTCCCTGGTACCAAAAAGAAAAATATATAAAAAAGAAAAAGAAAAAAAAAAAGATCCTATCTGATTAGAATAAACTAAATTTCAAATATATTTGAAAAACAAAATTCCCTCTTTGTACTTACGCTCCCATACCAACTTATCTGCATTATATATTTAGATTTCTGAATACTGGATTTTTCACAGAGTGGAATACTTCTAACTTGGTCATATCAGAAAAACCCTAAAGTTCAGCACAACTCCATTGTCAAATTAATTTTTCTTTTTTAAAATAATTGCTAGCAAGTATATAAGTAGTAGAATATTAAAATACTTACTATTATTTTCTTGCAGTCCTTTCCTCTGCATAGTTCTGTATAGGTAGAATACTGCACATATATAATCCAGCTTCCAACAAAAACCGCCAACCAGGAAAAGAAAAGATATTTCATCCGTACATATGAGAAGCGAGCCTGTGAGCAAAAGAGCACAGAATGATCATTTATTTGGCACCAAGTCAGCATTCACTGCCCTATAAGGTGACTTTTCCCCCTTTCTTGGAACAAGGCAGTATGTAATCTAAGGCTTTCATATGGCAATTCTAGAACAAAGTGCACTTTCGCCCCATCCAAACAGCACTGGTCTTAGCACTGGTCTTAGAAAAGGAAGGTTCTCAGTCCTGCCAAGGGAAAAGGGAACAAAATATCCTTTAAGTTGTATAACCTTTCAAATACTACCATCATCAAAAGCTATTTATTAAGCACAAGCATGTGCACCATGCTACAGTGTAACATCAGGTAAAAAGAGATACAATCCCCATTTACTGGGAGCTTACAAAAGACTGTTTCAGTTAAGAATTCAAAGTCTTTATGGATACTCATATTTAAAAAAATATCATAAAAATGTTTTTAAGAAATAAGTACAGAGCATCTGTTTATTTGTCCAATGTTTCATAGGGACAATCACAGTAAAAAATCAAACTCCACAGTTATTTCTATTTCCTGATTGTGTTCATCAGGCTTTAGGTCCCCTCTATTCAAACAACCAAATGTTTCACCTTATAGATGTTTTGGAAACTGAGGAGAATGTCAGAACTGTGAAAAGAGAAATAATTGGAGAAGGACTAGGATATATTAAGAATAAATTACTCTTTGTATGTCGACTTGTAAAGCCAACAATAGGATCTTCTTTGCCTCGTTTTGCTTCCAGTGCCTTGATATCTAATTGCAACGCGCAACACGGGCCAAATGGTGCCTTGTCTCCCTTAGCCACATTATCAGTTTAATCTTCAAAAGTGACAGTTGGTCAACATAATTTGTCATTTATTTCTGGTCTGGAGCTCCAATGGTCTGATTTTATAAACAGTAGAACTGATGACTATGGAAAGATGGAGCAGAATAAATTAAAGTGCATAAACAAACAATGAAAAGCTAGCTTTGCTTTTACAATCACGAGCCAGTTTCTCACACTGGGAAACAGTGGGACACTGTGAGCACTCTGAGCACGCAGGGAAAGCAGACAGACGACAGAGCCACAAGTGCACCTGCAGAAGACAATGCCTGCAGAGGAAAAAGACCCAGGAAATACTGGATTCTGTTGGCTCTGTGTGCGGTGTTGCTATCTGCATTTGTGAGGTTAACAGATGGTGAATCCCAGTCCCAAAAGCTGGAGTACAATGAATTCACAGTTACATGGTGGCTCTTTTGAGCTTTATCATTAAAGTTTTAAAGGGCCTTTAATATAAAACATTTTTGTATGGCTCTAAATGAATCCACTAAAAAGAACCCCACATTCAGTCACATAAAGGACAATGGGAGATAGACTCAGGGGTTTGTTTGGAAGACACTGAAGATTACTTGACCCCAGTAAGAGGTCTGGTCATCAGACAGGAATTGATATGCACTAGTATAATGAGGCTTAAATAAGATAAATGACATATTGCCTATAGAACATAAGCACCTTGCTGGGCACATAGTAAATACTCAGTGAGTGTCACCTAACTCAATTTGCAAGTCACTAAGCAGGAGGCTACTGCCTTCTTTTTGAACTTGACAAAAAGAAAACTGAATCTGAATCTGACTGAGCCTTTAGCTACAACTACCAGTTTACAGGAAACAGTGGAGACAGAGGAACACAAGTGACACTTAAGTAAGTGATACAATGAAGCAAACTCCAGGCTGTGGGAAATGCTGCAATACAAACAACCCAGTTTTTTCAACAAACAAATGACAGGGGGTGGAGGTGGGGGAAGGAGAAACTTAAAGATTAGAAAACATTTAAGATGGCCAGTCGTGGTGGCACATGCTTGTAATCCCAGTACTTGGGAGGCTGAGACCGGAGGATTTGGGTTCGCAGCCAGCCTCAGCTACTTAGTGAGGTCCTCCGCAACTTAGTGAGACCCTGTTTCAAAATAAAGAATAAAAAATAAATAAATAAATAAAGTACTGGGGGTGTAGCTCAGAGGTAGAATGCCCCTGGATTCAATCCCCAGTACCACAAAAAAAAAAAAAGAAGAAGACATATGTCAAATAACTACATCATGTAAACCTTTTTGGAGTCCTGACTGAAATGAAAAACTGTAAAAAAAAAAATGTCATTTCTGAGACAACTGAAAATTTCCCAAACGACAGAATGCTTGATGTTATTCAGAGATGATTTTAATTGTTTAGGCGTGATAAAGGTTCCGTGGTAATATTTAAATCCTCTGCTTTTCTCTCTCTCTCTCAATGAGCTACCCTTTTTCTGTTTCCTCTGGTGTATGTTTAAACTGAAGGACACCCCAGGAGCTGCCTTGCCTGATGAGTGCTCATCATGATACAGAATGCCAAGAGTTTTGTAGAGGAAGTTAGATTAATGATGTTCCCAGCAGGGTTCTGGGCATCACCTGTTATAGACATAATGACAAGAGGAGGGCAACACATTTTTATTTCAGCATGCTGTGGAAAATTGCTGTGATTCGGGGGTATCACAAAATAGGATAAGGACCTTCATGTGTCCTTTAAGAGCTGCAGATCCTATGGCCTTCCATTTTAAAATAATGACTGAGGAAAGAAACAGCCATAAATTATATCTGTGACCATTAACTAATTCTATTTTCCCCATGTGGCACTCACTAAAATGTTTCTAGTGATCTGTTCTATACCAATTACCTAGACAATCTAGTCTTTGATTAAGAGATGTAGCCTGACATTTTTGTTTATGCTGAACTATCCAAAATTACTGCCTAGCTGCTTTTTGATTCTGCTGATTTTGTGCCTAGCTACTAATGGAACAAGCTTTATTCCAAATTATGCTCCCCAAAAGTATGATAACAATATCAGTTGGAGAAATCAGAAACCACATTAGGGTGGTGATTCTCAACTGGAGTCAGTTTTGCCCCCTATGGGGGCACTTGGCAGTATCTGGAGTCATTTTTGTTTTCACCCCTGGGAATTACTCCTGGAATATTGTGGGTAGAGGCCAGAGGTGCTGCTAAAATCTTGCAATGCACAGTACAGTCCCCCACAACAAAGCATTACCTACACAAAATGTCAACAGTCTAGAGGCAGACAGCCTAAAAAAATACAAGAATAGCTGGGGAATTAATTGCAAGGGGTGATTCTCAAGCCAGTTGCTACACTCAACAGTAAAAGAATATTTCTTTTGTGTGTGTGTGTATGGTGCTGGGGTTGGAATCCATGGGCTTTCTATCTCCAGGCTACACCCCCAGACCTATTTTATTTATTTTTTATTTGGAAACAGGTTCTCTCTAAGTTGCTGAGAGCCTCACTAAGTTGCTGAGGCTGGCTTTGAACCTATAATCCTCCTGTCTCAGTCTCACAAGTACTGGGATTACAAGCATGTGTCACCACATCCGGCGTAAAATAATATTTCAAAGAAGCATGGGATGGGGAAATGCTGATGATATATTAAGTGAGAAGATCAGCTTTCAAAATAGCATGGTATGTTCCCAATTTTGCTTTTAAAAAGAGAAGAAGGAAGGCTGGACCCAGATGTGGTGGTGCACGCTTGTAATCCCAGTACTTGGGAGGCTGAGACAGGAGATTTGTGGTCAGCCTCAGCTACTTAGTGAGCCTCTCCACAACTTAGTGAGACCCTGTTTCAAAATAAAGAATAAGCCGGGCGTGGTGGTGCACACTTGTAATTCCAGTACTTGGGAGGCTGAGATAGGAGGATCACAGGTTGGTGGCCAGCCTCAGCTACTTAGTGAGGCCCTCTACAACTTAGTGAGATCCTGTTTCAAAATAAAGAATAAAAAATAGGGCTGGGGGTGTAGCTCGGAGGTAGAATGCCCCTGGGTTCAACCCCACTACTGAAAAAAAAAAAGAGAGAAGATAAAAGAAAAGAAAACAGATCAAAACTATCCCCAGTGTTAAAAACAAAGACTTAATGAACGAGCAGACAGCCAGCATCTTACAGAGCATATGGGGGGAGGTGTAGCCTCCATTAGTAATCTACATTAAAAAAAATGCTAGCATTTGCAATTGCAGATGAAAAGAACTCAGTCACAGGGTTTTCAACAAGGTGTAAGAAAACTAAGTGTTCTGATTTTATATTGTTGTATAGCAATCATCCCCAATCTTAGAGGCTTAAAACAACAATTTATCTTTGTGGTTCTAGGGAGAATGGGCTCAACAGGCAGTTCTCGCTTTAAGTTTCTCATGCATTTGTGACTAGAGCTGAAGTCATCTGAAGGACTGGCTGAGGTAGATATGCAGGAGGCTTTCACATGCATATGTCTAATTTTTTGGCTGGGTGTCTACCATAGCTTCATGTGGCTGTCTGCACTTCTTCAGAGTATGGTGGTCTCAGCAAGCGTTCCCTCCTCCTCCTCCTTTTTCTTTTTGTTTATGGTGTATTATGATTATACATAATAGTGGGATTCTTTGTTACTTTTTTTTTTTGCGGTACTGGGGATTGAACCCAGGGGCATTCTACCTATGAGCTACACCCTAGTCCTATTTTTTATTCTTTATTTTGAAACAGGGTCTCACTAAGTCGCGGAGGGCCTCACAAGTTGCTGAGGCTGGCCGCGAACCTGCGATCCTCCTGTCTCAGCCTCCCAAGTACTGGGATTACAAGCATGCGCCACCACGCCCGGCTTTGTTACATATTTGTACTAGCACATACATAATTTGGTCAAATTTCTTTTTTTGCGGTACTGAGGACTGAATCCAGGGGCACTGTACCTCCAAGCTACACCCCAGTCCTATTTTTTATGTTTTATTTTGAAAGAGGGTCTCACTAAATTGCGGAGGGCCTCACTAAGTAGCTGAGGCTGGCCGCGAACCTGTGGTCCTCCTGTCTCAGCCTCCAAGTACTAGGATTACAAGTGTGCACCACCACACCCTGCTTGGTCAACTTCCATCCCAGTAGTTCCCTGTTCCTAGAAGCTGCGTCATTCTGCATTGTTTTGGTTACACAGGGCCAGAGCACAATGAATGTAGAAGAGGGCTACATAAGGGCTTGACTACCAGGAGGCGTGGTTCACAAGGGGCCAATTTTAGAGACCAGCTAGGACTGCAGAAGAGAATCAGCAAAAGCTGAGGGTGAGGAGAAAAACAGTGAGGACATTGCCAGAACAGAGACAGTCTTCTTGTCATTCGTATTAAGGGTTATTCCTTCTGCCTCAGTGGGGAAAAACCGAAAGTGCTACTAGAGCCCATGTGTGTATGTATGTATGTATGTATGTGTGTATATATATATATACACACATACATATATGTATATATGTATATATATATATACACACATATATATAGTGGGGGGGTACTGGGGATTGAACCCAGGGACATTCTACCTCTGAACTACATCCCCATACTTTTTTTTTTTTTTTTTGCAGTACTGGGGATTGAACTCAGGGACATTTTACCTCCAAGCTACACCCCCTGCCGTATTTTACTTCTTATTTTGAAACATGTCCTCACTAAGTTGCTGAGGGCCTCACTAAGTAGCCGAGGCTGACCATGAACCTGCGATTCTCCTATCTCAGCCTCCCAAGTACTGGGATTATAAGCGTGTGCCACAATGCCTGGCATCCCCAGCCCTTCTATATTTTTTATTTTGTTTTGAAACAGGGTTTCACTAGGTTGCTGAGAGTCTCACTAGTTGCTGAGGCTGGTCTTGAACCTGTGATCCTCCTATCTCAGCCTCCCAAGTACTGGGATTACAGGAGTGCTCCACCACACCCAGTTTATCTGGCTCTTTACAGAAATAGTTTGCTGACACCTGAATTGTTCAGCAAATACTCATTCTCTCTCTGCCTCATCTTCCCTGCCTCACTGATTTTGGGCTCAGCTATGTGATTTTCTTTGGCCACTGTTTGTTAGTATAAGCAACGCAAAGAAAACTGTGTATTGGACTCGCCCTCTTCTGCTTCAGGCACTGACAGTAGAAGAACAGGTTCCTGGTAGTCTGTTGATCCCAGGCGGCTCACCTGAACCAAACCAAAGTCCTGGAGCCACACTCAGCCCAGCTGACATGTAGATGTGTGACAGAAATCAATGCTTGCTGGGGGCATAGCTCAGTGGCAGAGCGTGTACCTCGACTTCACAAGCCCATGCTTTCAACCCCCAGCACCTCGAAAAAGGGAAACAACAACCCAAAAAACCCATGAGAAATCAGTGCTAATTGTAGGCCACTGAGTTTGGGGGAAATGTGTTCTGTGGTAACTAATACTGGAGAGGACTACTATTATCCCCTTACACAAACTCTACGAGGGCAGACTATTCCTCATTTTAGAGATGGAGACACTGAGAAACACTTACTAGTCATAAGTAGGGAAGCCAGGATTTGAGTGGAGGCAATCTGGCTGCAGAGAGTGTAATTGTTCTACTCTACGGCTTATTGTATTAAATACATAAATATATGCCTGAGTATTTGATTATTTCTTCAGGAGAGATTTCAGTAAGTGACATTTCTAGGTCAAAGGATACATAGTTTTAAGAGATTTATGATGACATATTGTTACACTAATTTCCTAAAAGCTTGTAACAATTAAGATTTAGTATTTTTTCAAATGCACTTGTTTTACCTTCTTCAGCATCCAATTATATAAACACTTACAGTTTTATTTTCATTTCTTTGACAGCGGCCTTGACATTTTAAAATATGCTCTCTGAATCTTTAGCACTAGACCTGGCAAAAGTCCAGGGACACCTGGCCAGCTGGACACTGAACAGAGCTAGTGAACAACCTCCTGGAGACTTCTAAAATGCAGATGGTCAGGGGGATACCTAGGAAATTTACTTCAAAGTGATTATAAAAGGCAGGAGAGCTAGTCAGTTTGTGTGTGTGTGGTATGGAGATTGAACCCAGGGGTGTTCTACCTCCGTGCTACACCTCCAGCCCTATTTTTTTATTTATTTTATTTTATTTTTTTGTGGTACTGGGAATTGAACCCAGGGACATTCTACCTCCGAGCTGCACCCACAGCCCTATTTTATTCTTTATTTTGAAACAGGGTCTCACTAAGTTGCGGAGGGCCTAAGTAGCTGAGGCTGGCTGCGAACTCGAATCCTCCGGTCTCAGCCTCCCAAGTACTGGGATTACAAGTGTGCGCCACCACGCCCGGCTTATTCTTTTTTTTTGGGGGGGGGACTGGGGCTTGAACCCAGGGGCATTCTACCTCTGAGCTACACCCCCAGCCCTATTTTTTCTTCTTTATTTTGAAACAGGGTCTCACTGGGCTGCGGAGGGCCTCACAAGTTGCTAAGGCTGGCCGCAAACCTGTGATCCTCCTGTCTCAGCCTCACAAGTACTGGGATTACAAGTGTGCTATGCCCAGCTGCTAGTCAAATTTTAAAGCACTCCTATGGTAGGGATGACCAAGGTCAACTCTAGATATTGTAAGACCTACCAAGGCTGAATTCTTTGCACTTGACCTAGAACATCTAAAACACAGAAAAATTGAACATGTTCAAGTTAGGTGGGCTCGTGGAATGAGACATACAGCCTTAAACTGCCCAGATCCAGTCTCCCAGAGAACAGCGAGATTCTTTCTTAGAGTGAACATCACCAACATCTATCCAACTATCCTCTTGAGTTTGATAGTAAAATGTTAATAGTTGCGGCAATTTTTAGAATAGCCTTAAGAATCTGGAATGGTAGAGTCCTTTTTTTGAAAATATTAATGCCTGGTGTGGTGGCACATGTCTGTAATCCCAGTACTTGGGAGGCTGAGACAGGAGGATCGCAGGTTCGAGGACAGCCTCACCAAGTAGTGAGACTCATCAACCTAGCAAGACCCTGTTTCCAAATAAAAATAAAATAGGGCTGAGGGTGCAGCTCAGAGGTAGAATGCCCCTGGGCTCAATCCTCAGTGCCCCGCACACAAAAAAATTAAGAAAATGTTACAAATCATGTAAAGCAGATGGTTATCTCTAATTTTGGAATTTCTCAGACAGGTGCTAATCCAAAATTGCTTTCCTGTTTCTCTCTTCAATTCTAAAGAAAGCTAAAAACAAAACCTATAGAAAGTGCTTCAGAGACAAATGACAGCTGTTTTGATCACAGCAATGTTTACTTAGAAGGAAAGGAGCTGACATAAAGAAAATGCACCACGTCGTTGCAGGGAGCTGAGGCACTTTCCACACTGGTAGTTATTTATTGCAACAGCAAGTGCTTAGAAAAATAATGGGTTTTACTTTGCCACATGGGAAAATGCTGAAAAATGACTACCCAAAAATCCTCATGAAAATATACTGATAGGATATCCTATGGCACTTAAAGTAATGGATATTTTATTTATTTATTTACTTACTTATTTATTTTTGCGGTACTGGGGATTGAACCCAGGGGCAGTCTACCTCCGAGCTACACCCCCAGCCATATTTTTTATTCTTTATTTTGTTTTTGTTTTTTGCAGTACTGGGGATTGAACACAGGGGCGTTCTACCTCCACGCTACACCCCCGGCCCTATATTTTTTAATGCTTTATTTTTGAAACCAGGTCTCACGAAGTTGTGGAGGGCCTCACTAGGTAGAGAGAGAGAGACAGAGTGACAGAGAGAGAGAGAGAGGGAGGGAGAGAGAGAGAGAGATATCGATCCATCGATCAATCGTGCGCTCATGCGCACTGAGGCTGGCCGTGAACCCGGATCCTCCGGTCTCCGCCTCCCAAAGTACTGGGATTACAAGCATGCTCCACCACGCCCAGCTTTTTTATTTTTTATTTTGAAACAGGGTCTCACTAAGTTGCACAGAACCTCACTAGCTGAGGCTGGCTGCGAACCTGTGATCCTCCTGTCTCAGCCTCCCAAGTACTGGGATTACAAGTGTGCACCACCACGCCCTGCTAATAATGGATATCTTATAAATATTTGAAGTGACTGGTTGCCACAGATATCTTAAATATGCAGCATATGTCTATAAGAAAAAGACACCAGTGGATTTTTAAAATTATATCAAATATGAAGCTAACTTGACACTGTCTTAAATGGAACTTTCTCTTCTAGTACTCATTTTTTCCTAAACTTTGAGCTATTAATATATGAATCATTATATAGCCTTATCTGCTCAGAAATACTCAACCAAAGACTAAGTCTAAAGCAGAATTAAGCAGTGTTGAAATTATAAGTTAGTTGAAATGGCAAGCCTAAAATATTTCTATCATATTTAATGGGTAGCTTAAATAAAAAATCAGTAAATACTTTTCCACCAATTTTTATTGCACTTAATGGTAAAAAAATTATAATTTAAGGGCTGGGTACATAGCCCAGTGATAGAGCACTTGTCTAGAATGTGTAGAGACCATGGGGTTGATCTCCAGTAAAATACACACACACCTTAACAAAACAGGATAACTAACGTTAATAAGAGGTCCTATATTTTAGAATAGTTTCACTTCAGTTGAGCGTGGTGGCACATGCCTGTAATCCCAGTACTTGGGAGGCTGTGACAGGAGGATCGCAGGTTTGAGGACAGCCTCAGCAAATAGTGAGACTTTTAGCAACCTAGCAAGACCCTGTTTAAAAAAAAATAGGGCTGGGGGTATAGCTCGGAGGTAGAAGGCCCCTGAGTTCAATCCCCAGTACCAAAAAAAAAAAAAGAATAGTTCTATTTCAATACTACCAACAAATTATTCTTAAGATTTGGAGCATCCATCTGTGTTTTATTCTCGAATATTTTTATGTAAGAAATACATTCAAAAATTTTTTTGTGTGTGTGTGTGTTGCACTGGGGATGGAACTAGGGGCATTTTCACCTCTGAGCAACACCCCCCGCCCTATTTTGTTTTTTATTTTGATGGATGTTATTATTGGTTAAAAGATAATCCTTCACCGGGCGAGGTGGCGCACGCTTGTAATCCCATTACTTTGGGAGGCGGAGACCGGAGGATCTGGGTTCACGGCCAGCCTCCTGTTTTTTATTTTGAAACAAGGTCTCACTAAGTTGCTGAGGGCCTCGCTAAGTTGCTGAGGCTGGCCTCCAACTGGCAATCCTCCTGTTTCAGGCTCCCAAATACTGGAATTACAGGTGTGTACCACCACACCAAGCTTATCATATTAATTTAAAACTCTTTTTTAAACTAGGCGTGGTGGTGCGCACCTGTAATCCAGTACTTGGGAGGCTCAGACAGGAGGATTGCAGCTTTGAGGCCAGCCTCAGCAACTTAACAAGGCCCTCAGCAACTTAGTGAGACCTTGTTTCAAAATAAAAAATAAAGCCCAGTGTGGTGGCACATGCTTGTAATCCCAGTACTTGGGAGGCTGAGACAGGAGGATTGCAGGTTCTAGGCCAGCCTTAGCAATTTAGCAAGACCTTGTTTCCAAATAAAAAATGAAATCGGGCTGGGCATGTAGCTCAGAGGTAGAACACCCCTGAGTTCAATCCCCAGTACCATAAATAAATAAATAATAAATAAGCCGGGCGTGGTGGCGCAGGCTTGTAATCCCAGTACTCGGGAGACTGAGACCGGAGGATCCGGGTTCGCAGCCAGCCTCAGCTACTTAGTGAGGCCCTCCGCAACTTATTTTGACACCCTGTTTCAAAATAAAGAATAAAAAATAGGGCTGGGGGGGTAGCCCAGGGGTAGAATGCCCCTGGGTTCAATCCCCAGTACTACAAAAAAATTAATAATAATAAATAAATAAATAAATAGGGCTGGGAGTGTAGCTTGTAGTTAAAATGCCCCTAGGTTCCATCCCTAGTACAAAAAAACAAAACAACAAACACAAAGAATTCTTTTTTAAGAAATAAAAGTTAATGACCTAAACCCATTCTCCTTACATTCCTCATCTCTCTTCATCCTCAGAGGAAATCATTGTCCAGAGTTGGTGTGTATCATTCCATGTATATTTTTGTATTTTTACTAAAGTGGCAAGTTATAAAAACACATAGTGCTATGTGCTTTGTGCCACAAAGCACAAAGATACAATGAAAGCTGCACACCAGAGAGAGGTGCTCGACACACACACACACATACACTCACACACACACCCCACAAGCCAGATGGGCTGGGGCGGTTTTTCTGATGCACCCGTCAGATCCGAGGCCTCGGAAGGGCAGCTCTGCAGAGGCTGTTTGACAGTGATTACTCTGGAGAGGAAGGGGGGGGGCGCCTTTCTGGCCAAGCCTCTCTAGTGGAGACAGTGGTTCCACAGGTCAACTTGCAAGCGCAGCACATGCCCAGGAGTTTGGGAAGCTGGTGGGTCTGACTCTGACATAAGTCCACAGAATCCCCAAGAGAAGAGGTTCTGATTCTGTGCTCAATGTGGCAGAGCGGAGACCATCACCCAGATTTCAACCAGCTGCAACCTAAGCATCTCAAAGGTGGAGAGAATTCCTCTCTCTCTCTCTCTCTCTCTCTCTCTCTCTCTCTCTCTCTCCTTAGTGCGGCCCTCCGCAACTTCCTGAGACCTGGTTTCAAAATAAAGTATAAAAATAGGGCTGGGGGTGTAGGTAGCACAGAGGTAGAACGCCCCTGGGTTCAATCCCCGGTACCGAAAAAAACAAAACAAAACAGCAATTATTAAGTGTTAGGGAGCCCAGGATGAGGCAGGCACCTGTAGTCCCAGCTTCTTGGAAGGCAGAGGCCAGCAAATCACTTGGTCCCAGGAGTTCAAGGCCAGCCTGGCAACATAATGAGACCCCTGTTTCAACAAAAAAAAAAAAAAAATAAGAAAAAACCAGGGTTTAGGAACAAAAAGAAAGAATGGACCAGTGACTTCAGTTGGAACTTCATTTACAAAAAACAATTAAATGAGTACATTATTTTCAGAGCTTATAAGACTTCAGCTTTCCTACTCTAGCAGAGCATTCCTTTACACAGTCCATGTAACTAAAGCAAGAGTCTTTGCCCTCTTTG
This sequence comes from Glis glis, assembly GCA_004027185.1. NCBI lineage: Eukaryota > Metazoa > Chordata > Mammalia > Rodentia > Gliridae > Glis > Glis glis. The sequence continues at coordinate 14,340 of PVJS01028993.1, forward strand.
TACCAAGTAAACTATGAGAGGTCAGGAGGGCCAAATAGTTAAGAGATGGAGCAGGGCTCCTTCAGCAAGAATAAGAACCAAAGGCAGGCTCTTTTCTGTTCAAAGTTCTTGTTGATTCAAGGCAAGTACATACTCAGTTTGGTCAAACATTCTTTTCCACCACGTGGGTGTTTGGGAAATTTTATCAGTACTTTGCTCTTAAAATTCTCACCTAACCATAAATCCTCTAAGCCACAAAAGAATTTAAAGGCTTATTTGCTCACACAACAATTACTGTTCATAATTGATTTATCTGTTGAATCATAATCAGCTGATACAATTCTTTAAATGCAGGTTGCTAGGATTCAGCCCCAGACCTACTGAATCAGAAACCTTAAGGATGAAGCCTGGCATTATACAACTGAGATGTTCCCCAGGAGCCAGGTGCAGGTTCCCTGCACACCTGTAATCCCAGTGCTTGGGAGGCTGAGACAGAAGGATCTCAGGTTTGAGGCCAGCAAGGTAACTTAGTGAGACCCTGTTACAAAATCAAAAATAAATAGGAGTGGAGATGTAGCTCAGAGGTAGAATGCCCTTGGGTTCAATTCCCAGTACAACACAAAAACAAAGCTCCCCAGTCGGGCATGGTGCTGCATGCCTGTAATCCCAATACTTGGAGGCTGAGACAGGAAGATCACCGGTTCAAGAAGAACAAGTTAGCAAGACTCAACAACCTTGCGAGACACTATTTCAAAACAAAAAATTTAAAAGAAAGCTCGGTGTGGTGGCACACGCTTGTAATCCCAGTACTTGGGAGGCTGAGACCAGAGGATCCGGGTTCGTGGCCAGCCTCAGCTACTTAGTGAGGCCCTCCGCAACTTAGTGAGACCCTATTTCAAAAATAAAGAATAAAAAATAGGGTGGGAGTGTAGCTTGGAGGTAGAATGCCCCTGGGTTCAATCCCCAGTATCACACACAAAAAATTTACAAATAATAAACATTTGTTAATCATACTAATAAAAAGAACATGCTTAAAATTTTGAACTGCTTTTTTGTTATTTAAAGTTGGATTTTTAGCCGGGCGTGGTGGCGCACGCTTGTAATCCCAGTACTTTGGGAGGCGGAGACCAGAGGATCCGGGTTCGCGGCCAGCCTCAGCTTGTGCACGCGCGCCCTCTCTCTCTCTCTCTCTCTCTCTCTCTCTCTCTCTCTCCCTGTCTCCCCCACCCCCGTCTCTCTCTCTCTACTTAGTGAGGCCCTCCGCAACTTCGTGAGACCCGGTTTCAAAATAAAGTATAAAAAAATAGGGCCGGGGGCGTAGCACGGAGGTAGAACGCCCCTGCGTTCAATCCCCGGTACCGCAAAAATAAATAAATAAATAAATAAAGTTGGATTTTTTTATTTTCACATAATTTTAGAGTCATACATATGCAGTCATAAGAAATAATACATAAGAAATAATACAGCCAGGCGTGGTGGCGCACACTTGTAATCCCAGTGTTCAGGAAGCTGAGACTAGAGGATCTGGGTTCGTGGCCAGCCTCAGCTACTTAGTGAGGCCCTCCGCAACTTAGTGAGACTGTGTTACAAAATAAAGAATAAAAAAATATGCTTGTAATCCCAGTACTTGGGAGGCGGAGACCAGAGGATCCGGGTTCGCGGCCAGCCTCAGCTACTTAGTGAGGCCTCTGCAACTTCGTGAGACCCAGTTTCAAAAATAAAAGTATAAAAAATAGGGCCAGGGGTGTAGCTCAGAGGTAAAACACCCCTGGGTTCAATCCCCGGTACCGCGAAAAAACCCCAAAAATATGACTGGGGGTGTAGCTCAGAGGTAGAATGCCCCTGGGTTCAATCCCCGGTACCGCCAAAAAAAAAATAATAATAATAATAATACAGAGACTCCTTAGCCCAGTTTTTACCAATGGTAATGTTTTATAAAATTACAATATCACAACTATGATATTAATACAGTCCACTCAATTTTATTCAGATTTCCTGTTTTACTTGTACTCATTTATGTATGGGTGGTGGTGGGTGTATTTAGTTTATACAATTTCTTTTTTTGTTTTTTTTCTTTTTTTTTCAGTACCGGGGATTGAACGCAGTGGCGTTCTACCTCCACGCTACACCCCTGGCCCTATTTTTTTATACTTTATTTTGAAACCGGGTCTCACGAAGTTGCGGAGGGCCTCACTAAATAGAGAGAGAGAGAGACAGGGAGAGAGACAGTGAGAGAGAGAGAGAGCTGAGGCTGGCCGCGAACCCGGATCCTCTGGTCTCTGCCTCCCAAAGTACTGGGATTACAAGCGTGCGCCATCACGCCGGGCTAGTTTATACAATTTCATCATGAGTCGGTTTGTGTATCTCCACTACTGTCAAGATACCCACAGTTCCATCACTACAAGCAAGTTGCCCTTTCACAACCACGTCCACCTCTATCCGTCCCCCATCTCTTGGCAACAATTAATCAGTTCTCCATCTCTACAATTTCAAGAATGTCATATAAATGGATTCATACAGTATGCAAATTTTGAGACTGGCTTTTTTCACTCAGCACAGTTCCCTGGAGATTTATCTGGCTTGTTGTATGCTGTGGTTTGAATGTTTGTGTCCCCCCTCAAAATTCATGTTGCAACTTAATGACCAATGTGATGGTGTTATGGGTGGAGTTATTGGAAGGCAACTAGGCCATGATAGTAGAGCCTTCATTAATGGGATCAATGGCCTTATAAATGACGCTCCGGAGGGTTTCTTTGTCCACCACATGTCCACCATGTGGGGACATAGCTAGAAGAAACCATTCTATTGGCCAGAAAGTGGGTCCAGCCACAAAATATGCAGGTATCTTGATATTGGACTTCCTAGTTCCCAATACTGTGAGAAATAAATTTCTTTCATTTATAAGGTACCCAGTTTATAGTATTTTGCTATAGCAGCCGAAATGGACTAAGACCTACAGTAATATCAATAGTTCTTTCCATGTTATTGCTGAGTTGTATTCCATGGCATATATATACCACAGTTTAACATTCACCTACTGAAAGTAGAACATTGGGCTGACTCCAGTTGTGGAGTATTACAAATGAAGCTGCTATGAACATTTATATACAGATTTTTGTGTAAAAATAAGTTTTCATTTCCCTGGAATAAATGCCCAGGGGTGTAATTCCTAGGTCAGATAGTAGTTACATATTTAGGGCTTTTTTTTGTGAGTATGTGCATGTGTGTGGTAATGGGAATTGAACCCAGGAACATTCTACCTCCGAGCTTTCACCCCCAGCCCTATTTTTTATCCTTTATTTTGAAACAGGGTCTCGCTAGGTTAATGAGAGTCTCACTATTTGCTGAGGCTGCCTTCAAGCCTGTGATCCTCCTGTCTCAGCCTCCCAAGTACTGGGATTACAAGTGTGTGCCACCACACCCGGCTCATTAATGAATTTTTAAAAAGATAATATACTTTTTTTTTTGGTAGTGGTACTAGGGATTGAACCCAAGGGCATTCAACCTCTGAGCTAAACCCCTAGTCTTATTTTTTAATTTTTTATTTTGAAACAGGGTCTCACTAAGTTGTGGAGGACCTCACTAAATTGCTGAGGCTGGCCTCGAACCTGCAATCCTCCTGTCTCAGCCTCCCAAGTACTGGGATTACAAGTGTGTGCCATCACACCCAGTGATAATATACTTCTTATTATTGATCTATAGAAGTCTCTTAGATCTAAAGGGAGACAGACATCAGACAAAAGTATTATATAAAAATATAGAAGTAAACTGGGTGTGGTGGTGCACATTTGAATTCCCAGTACTTGGGAGGCTGAGACAGGAGGATTGCAGGTTCAAAGCCAGCCTCGGCAACTTAGTGAGGCTCTCAGCAATCTAGTGAGACCCTGTTTCCAAATAAGAAATAAAATCAGGCTGGGGGTGTAGCTTGGAGGTAAAATGCCTCTGGGTTCAATCCTCAGTACTGAAAAAAAAAATACAAGTAATTTTTAAAACACTACAGAATACTAGATATCGGCAAAATAGTTTCACTTGCTTGAACCTTCAAGCCCCCAAGAGCCCCTTCTCCAAGGCTTAATGGAAAGACCTAGAGCTTAGAGTTGAATATTCTTATGTGAATTTCCTCCAAAACCCAAGTGATCAGGAAGAGCTGAAAGTCAGAGGCTGAGTTTAATCTAGAATATGCACTATTTTTTATTGTTGTTTTGATGTAGCTATACCGAATACATTATAGTACTGGCCACAATATCATGTATATACACATACAGGAAGCCATAAAGTTAATTAAGCCGTTATTTCTAGCCACCTTTCTCGTGCCAAAACATGTTGGCTTTCTTACTAAGGGCAAAATTCGATACTGATTCACTATAATACTGTAGGTTACACAATTTGTTGCTGAGTTCATCAGCTGGTGTGTGAGAGAGAACTAAAGGTGGGTCAAAATACAGATCACCTCAACGTCAGGTCCAACAGCGCCAGTTGGCAGTGGCCCTGTCTGTTTGCCCTAATGCTTTACAAATTATTGTTCTCTTTTATGTCATAATGTGGAGAAATGGGGAAATACCAATCTATTCATTTTCTCCCTATTTGGGGAACACTTCTGCTTTGAGAATACTATAGAGATAGATCTCAGTCATTAAAGAGTAGCAAAAATATCCAACTTAGTCTCCCTGTTATCAGGGAGAATCTTTTGCCTCAATTATTGGGGTGAAAATTAGGTACTCCGCATGTCCCATGGCATGCTCTTTGTAAGTGAATTCAGTGATTCATAAAGTTCCTTGTAGTTCTATTACCTGTAAGTAAATTATTTTATTGAATTGACACATAGGGAACAATGTAATATCTTGGGGGAGGCTGAGACAGGAGAATGGCAGGTTTGAGGCCAGTGTGCAATAATTTAGAGAGACACTGTTTCAAAATAAAATAGGGCCGGGGGTAGTGGTACATGCTTGTAATCCCAGTACTTGGGAGGCTGAGACAGGAGGATTGCGGTTTCGCAACCAGCCTCAGCTACTTAGTGAGGCCCTCTGCAACTCAGCGAGATCCTGTTTCAAAATAAAGAATAAAAAATAGGGCTGGGGGTGTAGCTCGGAGGTAGAATGCCCCTGGGTTCAATCCCTGGTACCAAAAAAAATAAAATAGGGCTGGGGGTGTAGTTCAGAGGTAGAACGTCCCTGGATCAGTCCCTAACACCCCCCCACACACACACAAATGGTATACAGTATCCAGAGGCCTCAACTACTTCTCTGCCTCATAGCCCCCACTCTAGCAGAGTCTTCTTTTTTCCCCCTCTCAGCCTATTTCCCTATTTATATATCTTTTTTCCTCTTCCTGCTAGGGCCTCCTTCCCATTTTGACAGGCCTAGAAAATAAATACTGCCATTCTCCTTTTTTTTTTTTTTTGGTGTCAGTGATTGAACTCAGGGGCATTTTACCCTCCAGATGCACACCCAGTCCTTTTTATTTTTTGAAATAGGGTCTTGCAGCCAGGCGTGATGGCAACGTTTGTAATCCCAGTACTTGGGAGGCGGAGACCCGAGGATCCGGGTTCGCGGGCAGCCTCAGCCACTTAGTGAGGCCCTCCGCAACTTCGTGAGACCCGGTTTCAAAATGAAGGATAAAAAATAGGGTGGGGGTGTATGGTTCCGGGCATTCACTGGAGGGTCTTGGAAGGGATACTCCATGGATGGGGGGGGCTACCATTAACTTCATTTTACTTAGTGAATCTCAGTGTAACTTTCAGTTTCCCCTAATAGTAGTGAGAACAATATCAGTAAGAAAGTCAGCATCTATTCAATACTTACTACATAACAAGCACTGGAAGGGATGAATAAAGACACCAGGGACCCTCATACATTGCTAGTGAGGATGTAAAATGGTGCAGCTGCTTTGGAAAACAAACTGGTGGCTCCTCAAAAACATTGAGCAAAGACCTACCATATGACCCAGCAATTTCATTCATAAATATATATATATGTATATATATACATATATATGAGTATAAACAAATTTATGTATATATATACATAAATTTATGTATAAACAAATATATAAACAAGTTTATGTATATATATATATATATACATATATATATATATACACTAAAAAGAACTGAAAACATACATCAATACAAAAATCTGGACATGTTACAAACATTCATAGAAGCATTACTAATAGCCCCCAAATTGAAACAATCCAAATGTCTACCAACTGATGGGTAGATAAACAAAATATGGTATACCATACAATGGAATATTATTTGACCGTAAAAAGGAATGAAGTCAGCCGGGCGTGGTGGCGCATGCTTGTAATCCCAGTACTTTGGGAGGCAGAGACCGGAGGATCCGGGTTCACGGCCAGCCTCAGCTCTCTCTCTCTCTCTCCCTGTGTGTGTGTGTCTCTCTCTCTCTCACTACTTAGTGAGGCCCTCCGCAATTTTGTGAGACCCGGTTTCAAAATAAATTATAAAAAAAATAGGGCTGGGGGTGTGTCACGGAGGTAGAACGCCCCGGGTTCAATCCCCGGTACCGCAAAAAAAAAAAAAAAAAAAAGGAATGAAGTCCTCGTACACACTACAACATAGGGGATCCTTGAAAGCATTACACTAAATGAAGGAAACCAGAAGCAAAAGGCCACATAGTGTATTATTTCCATTTATATAAAATGTCTACAATAGGCAAATCCTTGGAGACAGAAAGTAGATTTGTGGTTGTCAGGGGCTGGGGTGAGGGAGGAACAGTGGGTATAGATTTTTCTTAATGCATTCTGAGAAAGGAGTCTGCAATCTCCCCCTGGAGGCTATTCTAGTATCACATGCCTTAAGAATGCTCATTTTTACAACGTGGTAAGGAAGCAGAGGTTTCCTTCTTTCCTAGGGCATAATTATTTTACCAATGAAAGAAAGGAGAAAATGGTTCAGACTCAAGAGTTCTACTTTGTTTGATGCAAAACTCCCAAAACAATAATCTTAATTAATAGACAATCTGAAATTCTTTAAATTTTTTTCAATTTGGACAGATACTGGGAATTGAACCTAGGGTGCTCTACCACTAAGCTATGCCCCCAACACTTTTTATTTTTTATTTTGAGATAGTGACTCACTAAGTAGCCCAGGCTGGCCTCCAACCTGCAATCTCCTGCCTCAGTCTCTGGAGTAGCTGGGATTACAGGTGTGTGCCACTGTGCCCGGCCTTTTGCCAGTTTTATTTATTGAAAATACACTCAATAAAATTTAAAAGTTTTCCTATAATTCCACTACACTACACTAGAATAGCTGTTCTCATTATCCATTTTCCTTTCTAGTTTTTCACACAAGAAATTTGTTTTATATACAGCTATAATCAGTATATATATAATTTTGTATTTCTCTCTTTTTTTTTTTGCGGTACCGGGGATTGAACCCAGGGGCATTCTACCTCCGCGCTACACCCCCGGCCCTATTTTTATACTTTATTTTGAAGTTGCAGAGGGCCTCACTAGGTAGAGAGTGAGAGAGAGAGAGAGAGAGAGAGCGAGAGCTGAGGCTGGCCGCGAACCCAGTCCGGTCTCCGCCTCCCAAAGTACTGGGATTACAAGCTTGCGCCACCACACCCGGCCTTATTTTTCTCTTTATACTGTAAACAATCTATGTTGTTATCATAGTTCTTTTTTTGGCACTAGGGATGGAACCCAGAGGCATTCTACCTCCGAGCTCTACTCCCAGCCCTATTTTTTATTCTTTATTTTTGAAACAGGGTCTCACTAAGTTGCAGAGGGCCTCACTAAGTAGCTGAGGATGGCCGCGAACCCGGATCCTCCAGTCTCAGCCTCCCAATTACTGGGATTACAAGCCTGCGCCACCACGCCCGGCTTAACATAGTTTTTATAATAATCATTTTCAGTGTTGCAATAATATTCCATTCAGTTGATGTATCATTATTTACCTTAGTTTTCCTCTTACGTTAAACTTTAAAGTTTTCTTTCCTCAACTTTTCTGTGTGTAGACAGGCTGTTATATATAGATTTTCAGATTTTCCTTCTTTTGAATTATTTCCTTAGTTTTTTTTTATAGTAGGGATTGAACCCAGGGGCATTCTAGTTCTGAGCTACATCCCCAGCCCTTTTCATTTTTTATTTTGAGACAGGGTCTCACTAAGTTGCTGAAGAGTCTCACTACTTGCTGAGGCTGTCCTTGAACCTGTGATCCTCCTGTCTCAGCCTCCCAAGTACTAGTATTACAGGTGTGCATCACCACACCTGACTCTTAGATTGTTTTTCATCGGTGAATTTTTATTTTTTATTTTTTTACTTTTGGTGGCACTGGGAATTGAACTCAGAGCATTCTACCTCCAAGCTACATCCCCAGCCCTATTTTATTTTTATTTTGAAACAGGGTCTCACTAGGTTGATGAAAGTCTCACTACTTGCTGAGACTCCACGAACCTGCGATCCTCCTATCTCAGCTTCCCCAGTACTGGGATTAAAAGCATGCACCACTACACCCGGCCATCAGTGAATTTTTAAAATCATGCAATTTAGACATTTTTATGGCTCTTGATTTCCAAACTATTATGAGGTTTTCAATACATTTGCATAGTGTTTTGTTGGGGGAGGGGTAGTAGTGGTGTGTGTGTGTGTAGGTATAGATAAGTTAGTTTAATGGACCTGAAATGGCACTAAAGTCTCTAGTACTGAATTTCATTTTTTCCAAACTGAACCATCTTTATCATTTATTTATTTATTTATTTATTTATTTATTAGATTTTTGTTTTTGCGGTACTAGGGTTTAAACCCAGGGGCCTTCTACCTCTGAGCTACACTCCCACTCCTATTTTTTAGTCTTTATTTTTGAAACAAGGTCTCATTAAGTAGCTGAGGCTGGCCGCGAACCTGGATCCTCCTGTCTCAGGCTCCTAAGTACTGGGATGATCCTCCTGTCTCAGCCTCCCAAGTACTGGGATTACAAGCATGCACCACCACGCCCAGCCCATCTTTATCATTTATTTATTTTTTATTAATTTATTATTTATTTATTTTTTTGTGTGTGTGTGGTATACTGGGGATAGAACCCAGGGGCATTCTACCTCCAAGCTACACCTCCAGTCCTATTTTATTTTATTTTGAAACAGGGCCTCACTAAATTGCGGAGGGCCTCACTAAGTTGCTAAGACTGACTGCGAACCTGAGATCCTCCTGTATCAGCCTCCCAAGTACTGGGATTACAAGAGTCCGTCACCACACCCAGTTTATTTGTGTGTGTGTGTGTGTGTGTGTGTGTGTGTGTGTGTGTGGTGCTGGGGATTGAACCCAGGGGCATTCTACCTCCGAGCTACATCCCCAGCCCATTTTATTTTTAATTTGGAAACAGGGTTTCACCAAGTTGTTGAGAGCCTCATGTTGCTAAAACTGGCCGTGATCCTGCAATCCTCTGTCGCAGCTTCCCAAGTACTGGGATTACAGGCGTACGCCACCATGCCTGGCTTAAAATTATAAAAATAGCAAAGACTCATTGTCAAATATAAACAATTTATTAAGTATACAAATAGAAAGTGAAAGTTTCCTCCATCTTCTTTTGGAGGGTTGGTTAAAGTACATCATCTCCTAAATTTGAGTTTAAGTGTGAAGTGTATTTGATGATCAAAGGCTCTAGGAAGGTCCACATAGAAACCCTCATGGTCTGCCAAAAGTCTGCAGTAGCTCAATGGGAGGAAAGAATAGCCAAGCAGAAGGTGGTGGCAACGAAAGGACTAGAGGGTCGGGAAGGATGTTGGGTTAGTACATTCGACAAGGAAAAGGCAGAGACTGTGGTGCATTTTGAGAGTACAGATGTGAAAGGAGGGGCTAAGATAGTTCTGTGTCATCTGAACTGAGAGTGGCTTGGCAGAAACACAGGAATCCAATTTATACAAACAATTCTTTTAAATCTCCAAGGCAAACAATAGCTAAACATACATAAAAATGAAATTAGTGGAAAATAACTTAAGACTTAGCCTCTCTCATGTCCTTAGTAGAGAATAAGAAAATAAGTATATTTATTGTAAAGAAAAACTAAATTTATATTCTGCTTATACTACAAAGCTCAAAGGTAACTACTTATTGGTCAAGGCAGGAGATCATTTCTTACCTGTAGACAACACAACATTAAAAAGTTTATAATTTACAAATACATTCCGCAGTTTTATAGTTCCCATGATCTACCTCTGATAGTTGTTTTTCTTTTTTCTTTTTTTTTGCGGTACCGGGGATTGAACCCAGGGGCGTTCTACCTCCGCGCTACACCCCCGGCCCTATTTTTATTTATTTTATTTATTTTATTTTTTTTGCGGTACCGGGGATTGAACCCAGGGGCGTTCTACCGCTGTGCTACACCCCCGGCCCTATTTTTTATACTTTATTTTGAAACCGGGTCTCACGAAGTTGCGGAGGGCCTCACTAAGGAGAGAGAAAGAGAGAGAGAGAGAGAGAGAGAGAGAGAGACGGAGAAAGAAAGAGAGAGAGCTGAGGCTGGCCTCGAACCTGGATCCTCCGGTCTCCGCCTCCCAAAGTACTGGGATTACAAGTGTGCGCCACCATGCCCGGCCTATTTTTTATACTTTATTTTGAAACCGGGTCTCACGAAGTTGTGGAGGGCCTCACTAAGTAGAGAGAGAGAGAGAGACAGGGAGAGGGAGAGAGAGAGAGAGAGAGAGAGAGAGAGAGAGAGAGAGAGAGAGAGAGAGAGAGAGAGAGAGAGCTGAGGCTGGTCGCGAACCTGGATCGTCTGGTCTCCGCCTCCAAAAGTACTGGCGCACAAGTGTGCGCCACAACGCCCAGCTGATAGT
>PVJS01028994.1:0-25109 GCA_004027185.1 Glis glis
GGCACCCGGAAGGTCAGCCTGAGGGGCTGCCCATAGCTCCACCGCTGGTCTCCCAGGAACCGCTCTGAAGACAAGAGAAGGCTTGGACAGTCTTTGTACGCTTAGCTTGTATCGATTTCTTCCCTTCCTTCCTTCCTTCTTTCTTTCTTTCTTTCTTTCTTTCTTTCTTTCTTTCTCTCTCTCTCTCTCTCTCTCTCTCTCCCTTCCTTCCTTCCTTCCTTCTTTCTTTTTTTTTTTGCAGTACTGGAGATTGAACTCAGGAACATTCTATCTCTGAGCTACACCCTCAGACTTTTTTGTTTTTTCATTCTGAGTCAGGGTCTCGCTAAGTTGCCCAGGCTGGCCTCGAACCTGCAATCCTCCTGTCCCATCCTCCCAAGTTGCTGGGATGACATGAGCGCACCACCACACCCAGCTCTGTGTGGATTTTATTGGCAAGTAAATATTCAAACCATATACAATGCAGCAGGCAGGAAGTCCAACGCTCCCTGCACGCCAGACACCACGGGTGGCCCACCCCCACCCAGCCTCACGAGTGTGCCACCCGTGCGGTCGCACAGGGCTGGCTGGGTGCTCATCTGTCACTCTCTTGACATTCCTAATAATTTTGTCTCTGAACTGGTTTTTTTTTTTTTGTGTGTGTGTGTGTGTATGTGTGTGTGTGTGGTACTAGGGATTAAACCCAGGGGCATTCTACATCCGAGCTACACCCCTGGCTCTATTTTATTTTTATTTTGAAACTGGGTCTTGCTAGGTTGCTGAGAGTCTCACTACTTGCTGAGGTTGAACTCGAACTTATGATCCTCCTGTCTCAGCCTCCCAAGTAGGAGGCTTGGGATTACAAGTGTGCGCCACCACGCCCAGCTTGAACTGGGGTTTTGAAGAGGCAATGGAGGCTGACTGGGAGCAGACGGAACTCGTATGGCGTGAGTGACCAAATTCCTTCGCCATCGCCCACACACTGTTTGAGGCTCCGTGAGCACAGAATTGCCCTGGACGCGCCGTGTGTGGGAAGTTAGTGAGACTCAACCACCAAGGAGCCTCGAAACCCTTCTTGCTCCTGTTCCCTGTATCGGCTGACCACTCGTGCCAAACCATGGCGGGGCCAGTGCGGGGCTCAGAGGTAGAGCGCTCACTTAGCATGCCCCAGCTCCTGCTTCCATCCCCAGCGCTGCAAATAGAGAAATGCACGAACATGACACAGGCAGAGGGAGCCAGAGGCCGTGCAGTTCCTTCCAGTCCTCCCTCACTCAAGCAAGCCAAAGGCACAGAGTGTTGGTGGAACAGGGCCATCAAACAGTGAAATAAAAGCCAAGCAGAGCAGTGCTTGCCTGCCTGTAATCCCAGCTACTCGGGAGGCTGAGACAGGAAGATCGCAAGCTCGAGGCCAGCACGCGGTAACTTAGCGAGACCCTGACTCAAAACAAAAGATAAAAAGGATGGCGCTAGGTGTAGCTCAGTGGTAGAGCACCCCTGGATTCAATCCCCCCTTTTTTTGCGGTACTGGGGATGGAACCCAGGGGCATTCTACTTCTGAACTACACCCCCAGCCCTATTTTTTATTCTCTATTTTGTTGAAACAAGGTCTCACTAAGTTGTGAAGGGCCTCACTAAGTAGCTGAGACTGGCCTTGAACCTGTGATCCTCCTGTCTCAGCCTCCCAAGCACTGGAATTACAAGCATGCGCCACCACGCCCAGCAATCCCCAGTACTTTACAAAAGGAGGAGAGCCGGGTGTGGTAGTGCATGCCTGTAATCCCAGTGCTTAGGAGGCTGAGACAGGAGGATTGCAGGTTTGTGACCAGCCTCAGCAACTTAATGAGACCCTGTCTCAAAGAAAAAAAAAAAAGCCAGGTGTGGTAGTGCATACCTGTAATCCCAGTATTTGGGAGGCTGAGACAGCTCTTAGGTTAGCAGCCTCAGCAATTTAGCAAGACCCTCCACAACTTTATGAGACCTTGTTTCAAACAAACAAACAAACAAACAAACAAAATAGGTTGTAGCTCCGAGATAGAATGTCCCAGGGTTCAATCTACAGTACCACCAAAAAAAAAAAAAAAAAAAAAGGAGAAGAGGAATAAAAATGCCTGAGTTCATTTTGTTCTGGTAAGAAAAAGCACATATTCACATAATCATGAATCACCTACGAAAAACAGGCTGTGTAATTCTAGGGAATCCACATGTGCCATAAACCGGTGGTGGAATAGCGCCCCCAAAGGGTGGTCCACACCCTCATCCCCGGAATTCGCTAGAGAGCATTGGACAGGGCGGAGGGAATGAAGGCCCAAGAGAAGCAAGCTAGTTAATGAGCCGGTGTTAACGCAGAGAGAGTAAACTGGATGGTCCAGCTGGGCTCAAAGGTCATCATGGGGTCCTAAGAGACAGGACCCCGTGGCAGGAAGGGTCAGTGAGGGGGCGTGGTGGCGCACGCTTGTAATCCCAGTACTTGGGAGGCTGAGACCAGAGGATCCCGGTTCGCAGCCAGCCTCAGCTACTTAGTGAGGCCCTCCGCAATTTAGTGAGACCGTGTTTCAAAATAAAGAATAAAAAATAGGGCTGGGGGTGTAGCTCGGAGGTAGAATGCCCCTGGGCTCAATCTCCAGTGCCAAAAATAAATTTAAAAAAAGAAGATGGAGGAAGAATGTGCAGCCTCTCAAAGGCAGGGACCGAGTCCCCTGCAGCCTCCAGAAGGGACCCAGATGTCACCTCCATCCAGAGCACTAGGAAGATACATTTGTGTGTTTCAGCCTCTAAGTCTGTGGCAATTTGTTGCTACCTGCTATGGTTTGAATGTGATCTGTCCCCCCATCCTGATCTCAGGAGGCTGAAATTTAATCCTCACTGTGAGGTCTTAAGAGGATGGAAACTTAATTCCACTGTGCTATCTAAAGGTGGGGTCTTTGCAAGGTGATAGGGATTAGGGAAGGTCATCAGGGTGGGGCCCCCACAATCCAATCATGGTGGCTTTGTAAGAAGAGGGAGAGAGACCAGAAGACACAGACACACATGCACTCCTCCTATCTCTCACCACGTGATGCCCCGCCCTGCCCAGGACTCTGCTGGCCAGAAGGCCACCACCAGATGTGGACACACACACACACACACACACACACACATGTTCGCCCTTGGACCAGAACGTGAGCCAAAAGAAAGCTCTTTGTTCTAACTGCCCCAGTCTGTGGTATTGTGCTATTATCAATAGAAACTAGACAGGATCAGGGAACTAACCCGGGCAGACTGTCCCCACCCGGGGCTAGCAGGTACCTGGTGCTATGAGTTCCTCCTCGTCTTCCGGGCCCAAGAGGACCCCACCTGGGTTCCACCGAGGGGGACGCTCTGGGCCTCCTGGGCCTCTGGCCCGCCAGCCCCCAGCTCCTAGACAGCAAACACAGAACACACCCCACCAGTGTGAGGCCCTGCAGGGGGCGCCAGGCACCAGGCCAACGGGTCTGAGGGTGGAGGGGAGCCCCAGAAGACAGAAGCCAGGGAGCAGCTCCACTGGGGGCACAGCCAGACCTCGGGGCCTTCAGACAGATTTTTTTTTTCTTTGCGGTACCGGGGATTGAACCCAGGGGTGCTTTACCTCTGAGCTACACCCCCGGCCCTATTTTTTTTTTTTTTTTTTTTTTTTTGCGGTACCGGGGATTGAACGCAGGGGTGTTCTACCTCCGTGCTACGCCCCCGGCCCTATTTTTTATACTTTATTCTTTATTTTGAAACCGGGTCTCACGAAGTTGCGGAGGGCCTCACTAAGGAGAGAGAGAGAGAGAGAGAGAGAGGGAGAGAGAGAGCAAGAGAGCTGAGGCTGGCCTCGAACCTGGATCCTCCGGTCTCCGCCTCCCAAAGTACTGGGATTACAAGCGTGCGCCACCACGCCGGTCTTTGCGGTACTGGGGATTGAACCCAGGGGTGCTTTACCTCTGAGCTACACCCCCGGCCCTATTTTTTAAACTTTATTTTGAAACCGGGTCTCACGAAGTTGCGGAGGGCCTCACTAAGTAGCTGAGGCTGGCTGCAAACCTGGATCCTCCGGTCTCCGCCTCCCAAGTACTGGGATTAGAAGCGTGCGCCACCACGCCCGGTGTCAGACAGATTTTGAGTTCAACAGGGAGATAGCCCGGAGACCCCAGCATGGGACCTTGGGCCATCAGGGCCATTTCTAACAGTACTGGACCGGAGCTTATCTTCAGAGAACTATGTCACCAGAGACCTCACCAGCCCCGACCCTTGGGTACATGTGGCATTAGCCCCACCGCACCCAGGGAGGCCAGCTGGTTAGGAAGGGGACAAGCTAGGACTGGCTTCTGGTCCCCAGTCCCAGCTCAGTCCCCCAACCCTCAGGTGACAGCAGTTAACACCAAGCACAGCCCAGCACAGAGCGAATGACTTCGAGCGGGCAGCTGTGCAACGGGGTGGAAGCTGAGCCCAGGAGCACCCCAAGGGGCGGGTAGAGAGGGATGGAGGGGTCCACGGGAGGCCTGGGGCTCCTCAGTGCTAGACTACAAAGTTGTCCCCTGCTGACTTTGTGACCCTGAGCAAGCTCCCTAACTCTCCGAAGCTGAGTCTGCAGCTGCAAAATGGGGGCGGTGGGAGTGAGGCTCTAGGGCAGCAGCAGCTCTCAGAATTGGTCCAGATGCTCCAGAGAGGTCCTGAAGACCCTTCAGGGTCCGTGAGAGCAAACTACCTCCTCACCAACACTAAAGCTACTTGCAGCCGGGCATGGCGGTGCACACCTGTAATCCCAGTACTTGGGAGGCTGATACAGGAGGATCGCAGGTTCACAGCCAGCCTCAGCAACTTAGCGAGGCCTCCGCAACTTAGTGAGACCCTGTTTCAAAATAAAAATATAAAATAGGGCTGGGGGTGTGGCTCAGAGGTAGAACTGGGCTCAATCCCCAGAACCACCACCAAAAAAAAAAAAAAAGCTACTTCACATTTTTTGTCTCTGTCAAAAGCAGATGGTAGAATTTTCTAGAAACTACGGGACGTGTACAGTGCTCTGCTTAACAAATGTTTTGTCATTTATATATGGTTGTTTTTCACAGAATTGTGCTCTTTGTTATAATGTAATAGGTTCACACTGGCTGTTTTTAAATGAATTAATAAACACTTCTAAAAATCACTTCGTTCTCCTTTCTTTGTGTGTTGAGAAATAAAATGAGGTGATGCGGTGGAAGCCTCAGAACCAAGGCTGGGCTAAGGCAAGAACAAATCTCCATACTGCCTTAGGGTCCCGAGACCTGCCCACCCTTAACACCCTAGACTCCAGGGCCAGCTGGGCCCACTAGTCCCCATCCCACACGCCTCCGGCCTGCTTTCTGCACAGTGTCCAGCAGAGGGCACACTGCCCCTGCATCTGAGCACACCCAGAGGTTCTGTCCCAGGGCTGCCTGCCCCCCTTTAAGGGGAGAGGGGGAGATAGGGGTGCTCCACGGTGGTGCATGGCCAGGGCCCACACTGGCTCTGATTTAATGCAAAGCCCAGATATCTGCAAATTTCCTGGGAACTGGCCTCAGGCGTGCAGCAACCTCTCCTGGGCCTTGTCTGTACAATGAGAACGACAGAACCTGCCGCCAGGGACTCTGAGACCCCCCTGCACACATGGGGCTCAGCGGGTGCCCAATAAATGGAGGAGACTGAGCCTGAATCCCCAGCATTTAGGTACACGGAGGAAGGGTGATTTTCATAGGGTGAGTGGAAATCTCCCTCCAGGTTACAAAGGGTGCCACATACCCACCCAGCCTCCTAACATCCCCCAGCATACACTGCAGGAGATGGGGAGAAGGCTGGGCCTGGGGAAGGAGCCCTGGGCTGCAGGGAGGTGTGGGAGCCACCTTCTGATAGGACCCTGCCAGGCCACGTGGGCCTTGGCTCCTCTCCACCCAAGTAGGGGGGGGCATGGCGAAGGGGTCGCCCCAGCCCTGCTACAGTGCAAGATCTTCCAGCCAGGGAGGGACCCAGGAGGGGGCTGCGGGGACACTGCCTACCTTGGCGGAAGTCAGAGAGGATGTGATGTTCCTGGAACCCCGCAGCGGTTGAGCACACCTTGGAGTGGCCATAGCAGAAGCAGCTGCCACAGCCAACCGGGTTGTGAGGCTGCAGATTAAATGTCCCCGGGCGACACCTGGAAGGGAGGCACGATTACCACGGGGCCACCAGAACTGGCCAGCACGGTGCAGGCCAGGGGCCACAGCCAGCCTACAGCAAATCCAGAGTCCCCGGGGAAACCTGAAATGTGTATATTTTGTGTATATTTTTCAGAAGGCAGAGGAGTTTCAAAGCCAGGAAAGCAGCTCCTATATCCGCTCTCCAGATGCTAACATCTGACCCCACCGCGGTGTGCTTATCAGAACTCAGGAATTAACACCCACATTTAGCTGCGTCCCTGTTCTCCTCCCATCTGTAACAGCTTTTTGTTCTTTCCTTGTCTGGACGTGTGTGTGTGTGTGTGTGTGTGTGTGTGTGTGTGTGTGTGTGTTACTGGGGATTGAATCCAGGGGCATTCTACCTCTGAACTATACCCCTAGTCCTATTTTATTTTTATTTTGAAACAGAGTCTTGGTAAGTTGATGAGAGTCTCACTATTTGCTGAGGCTGTCCTCGAACCTGGGGTCCTCCTGTCTCAGCCTCCCAAGTACAGGGATTACAAGCATGTGCCACCATGCCTGGCAGACCTGGACACTTTTGCAAAGCACTGCTCAGATATCCATTATTTATTTGTTTATTTATTTATTTTTGTACTGGCGATTGAACCCAGGAGCATTCTACCTCCGGGCTACACCCCTAACCCTTTTTACTTTTTATTTTAAACAGGGTCTTCCTAAGTTGCTGAAGGTCTCACTAAGTTGCTGAGGCTGGCCTCAAACCTGCGATCCTCCTGTCTCAGCCTCCCAAGTTACTGAATTACAGGCATGTGCCACCATGCCTGGCTTCAGGTATCCTTTAGAATGCCCTGCAATTGGGCTTTGTCTCTGATGTTTTCGCATGGTGAGACTGGGATTATGGGTTTGGGGGAGAAATACACCAAAGTAAAGTGTAATTCTCGTCACATCCGGGGAACACCAAACCCATGTGACACTGGCAGGGACGTGACCCTTCATCTTTTCCCAGTGTCGGTGCTGCCCACCACGTTTCTCCTCCAAGCAATCAACAAGCCCAGTCATTAGAAGGGTCGGTAAACCCAGCCCACACTGGGCTCCACCTCCTGGACTGGGAGTATCAGAGAACTTGTGGATATATGTGGAAGCCGCCACCATAATTAATGCGTATTTTGAGTTATTCAGATGCCCCGGGTCTCCTGCAAGTGCCGCCCACTAATGCCAGCGCCCATGGGTGCCCTCTGCCCACAGCGACTGTCATGGGGAATGGTCTAACACCAACTTTCTCCTTCCCTCACTCCTTCTCCAGTTCCTGTTTGGAATTCTGCAGGGAAGACTTGTCCCTTTGTCCCCATCTATTTATTTATTCGGTCATCTATTTACATCAGCCTGGAGTTGCGGGTATTAACTTGATTCTTTGGGCTATGATGCAATCCTAGTGTGATTTATTTTGTTGCTCAAATCATTCCAGCTTTGGGACTCTTTCAGGTCGGCTCTCGTGTCCTTTCACACGACCCCCGTCCTGGTGTGGGATCTGGACTGGTCTGTGTGGTGCTGGGGACGGGACCTACAGCCTCCTGCAGGCGAGGCGAATGCTTGGCCACCGAGTTCCCTGGCCCCTGGGTTTTTTGTTCGTTTGTTTATTTTTGTTTTTTTTTCAGTATAGGGACTGATCCCACAAGCATCTTAATCTGAGCTATAGCCACAGTCGTGTGTATGTGTGTGTGTGTGTGTGTGTGTGTGTGTGTGCGTGTGTGTGTGTGTTACTGGGGATTGAACCCAGGGGCATTCTACCTCCAAGCTATACCCCCAGCCCCCTTTTTTTTTAAATTTTTGTTTTGAAACAGGGTCTCCTAGGTTGCTGAGAGTCTTGCTAGGTTGCTGAGGCAGGTCTCGAACCCATGATCTTCCTGTCTCAGCCTCTCAAGTACTAGGATTTACAGCCATGTGCTGCCATACCTGGCCCCACAGCCCCAATTTTTTCTTTTTTTGTGGTACTGGGGATTGAACCCAGGGGCACTCTATCTCCAAGCTATGCCCCCAGCCCTATTTTATTTATTTTGGAACAGGGTCTCACTAAGTTGCTGAGGCTGGCTTCAAACCTGCTGTCTCAGTCTTCCAAGTACTGGGATTACAGGTATGCACCAGCATGCCCAGCATCACAGCCCCTTATTAAATTTATTTAAAATTTTGGCCGTGGTGGTGCACGCTTGTAATCCCAGTACTTTGGGAGGCGGAGACCAGAGGATCTGGGTTCGCGGCCAGCCTCAGCTCTCTGTCTCTCTCTCTCTCTCTCTCTCTACTTAGTGAGGCCCTCCACAACTTCGTGAGACCCGGTTTCAAAATAAAGTATAAAAAATAGGGCCGGGGGTGCAGCACGGAGGTAGAACGCCCCTGGGTTCAATCCCCGGTACCGCAAATAAATAAATAAATAAATAAATAAATAAATTTATTTTAAATTTTGAAACAGGGTCTTGCTAAGTTGCTAAGGGTCTCATCACATTGCTGAGGCTGGCCTCAAACCTCCGAGCATTTGTGTTTCCTCTGACTCTGCTGCCCTGGTCCTTATCAGCAGCCCAAGGGCACTGCCAGCAGTAGACCGGCTCAACTCACCTGTCACACAGGTCGCCTTCCACGTTCTCTTTGCAGGGGCAGCGCCCACTGCGGGGGTCACACGTGCCCAGGCTGCCAGCCGCGCTGCAGGTGCAGGGTCTGCCAAAGGGCCGGGACGAGGGAGGGACAAGTGTTCAATGAGCAACGCTAGGACGACTCATCCTTGGAAGAAACCTCCCTGCCCTTCCCTGATTCCCCGCAGACGGGCGGGGGTGGCTGGCCCTGTCCCCGGCTTCGTGGTCCCCACCTTGCTAAGGAAGTGACCGTCCACTTGATAGTTTTGGGAAGCCCCCGCCCACCGCCCACTCCCCACCTGTGCCTCCTCCCCCATCAGCCAGGCCTCGATCATCCCTGACCCCTCCACCTGGACATCCTTTCATTCACCATCCGCTGTCACCCATCGGTCACCCATCCCTCCTCATCCACCGCCCATGTGCTAAGCAACAGTTCCTGCCCTTGTGACCCCACAGCCCAGGGACAGCTGTGTGGGAGGAGATGGACAGGAGGTGTAGTAGCACCCGGAGGGCATGGGTGACAGCAGGGACCGGCGGGGGAGGCTTCCAGAGGGAGTGGTCACTGAGCAAGAATCGATGCATGAGCAGGAGTTTGCTAGACACCAGCTGGGGGAGCAGGGCCTGGGGGAAGGAAGGACAGTGTTCCAAGGTAGAGGAATGGCGGTGCAAAGGCCCAGAGGCCAGGAGGCCAGGATCTGGGGAGCAGCCGGGCCCCGTCTAATGGGACTTTGTTTTGTTTTGCGGGGCTGGGGTTGGAACCCAGGGCCTCGTGCATGCCAGGCAAGCGCTGGGCCACTGAGACACACCCCAGCCTGAATGGTCATGTCTATCCCAGAGCCACCGAGTGTTCTGCCAGGTTCCCCAGGCGGCACGCCACGTTTCCTCCACCTTGCAAATACACATCCGAGACACAGTCGTGACTAACCGAAGCCAAGTTCGTTGAAAAGCGCTTCTGGAGTCTCGGGAGCTTGACTTGCTTTTTTGGTCATTTGTATATTTTCTCAATCAATTGATGATAAAGGTGTTGGGCCCCTCTTTTTTTTTTTGCTACTGGGGATTGAACCCAGGGGCATTCTACCTCTGAGCGCCACCCCCAGCCCTATTTTTTATTCTTTATTTTGAAACAGGGTCTAAGTTGCAGAGGGCCTCACTCAGTAGCTGAGGCTGGCCGCGAACCTGCGATCCTTCTGTCTCAGCCTCCCAAGTCCTGGGATTATAAGCATGCGCCACCACCCTCTTCTGAAGCCCAAACCCGCAGCCCCCTGCCCTTCCCTTCCCTTCCCCCATGGCTGTCCCGAGAGTACCACAGGCTCAGCACACAACACTTGGCCTCCCTCCGCCCAGATGCCCTGGAGCAGAACCCTGAGGGCCCACGTCCCTCCCTTCTTCTTCACCAGACCAGTCCCAGAGTCGCCATCTTTGCTTTCGAGGAAATCTTCCTGTTCCCTCCCTCCCTCCCTCCACATGGCCCTAACCCAGTGCAGGCTGCCCAGAGCTCCTGCTCCAACTGGCCTCCAGCCTCCACCTGAAGCCTCCTCTGTGCCGGACTCTCTTCCCCAGCCCACCCTCCTGCCCGCTCACCACTGTGCGCGGCCTCTGAGCCTTTGAGGCTCTTCACACCCCACTCTGCAACACCTGCCCCTTCCCTGTCGGGTGCCTCCTAGGAAGCCTGCCCTCCACAGGCCCCACAGCCCGCCTGCCGCCCGCCACCACATAATTGCCCCTTTACGTCTCCTCGCCTCCCTGGGGGCTGGGCACCTCTGGGCCTCACCAGGATTGGCGCATGGTACCTATAGAATAAGAACCTGCAGAAGAGGAAGCGGGTGGGGAGACCGAGGCCCTGCCCCTCCTGCTTGGGGTCCTTCAGCGCCGGCCTCACCTGCAGCCGCCCTCGCTGAGCGAGTGGAACCCGGGCAGGCAGCGGTCACACTTCCAGCCGGTCACGGTGGGCTTGCAGGCGCAGGTGCCCGAGTCATCGCACTGGAGGTGCAGGGAGCCTGGGGAGGGAGGACACAGGGCAGTGGAGGCCCGGCGGGCGAGGGCAGGGGCGGGGGCAGCGGGGACACTCACCTGCCAGGTGGCAGTCGCAGGGCTGGCACGGCATCCGCTGGTCCCAGCGGTAGAAGTTCTCCTCACAGCATTCGCAGTGTGGCCCAGCCGTGTGGTCACGGCAGCGGTGGCAGCGCCCGCCGTGGCCCGTGCTGCGGAAGAGCTCCCGGTCGAAGGTGCACTCCTCTGAGCGGCCGCTGCAGTTGCAGGCTGTGGGCAGGAAGCAGGGAGGGTGCGTGAGCAGCCCTGGCCCCGGCAGGAAGGGGCGCTGTACCAGTCACTCTCCCTGTGCTGAGCGAGCAGGCAGCTCAAGGAAGGGCAAGAGTCCAGGATGGACTTCAGGCCCAGCTTGATCAAGGACATGGAGACCAACCAATTCAACCAATTGATCCTCCAAAACAGGAGACTCTTTTTTTTTTTTTGGCGGTATCAGGGATTGAACCCAGGGGCGTTCTACCTCCGCGCTACACCCCCGGCCCTATTTTTATACTTTATTTTGAAACCAGGTCTCACGAAGTTGCGGAGGGCCTCACTAAGTAGCTGAGGCTGGCCGCGAACCCGGATCCTCCGGTCTCTGCCTCCTAAATACTGGGATTACAAGCGTGCACCACCGGTGACGCCCGGCCAGGAGACTCTTAAGAGCAAGGTGGGCACTATTAATAAACACGCCGAGTCTTTTATCACTTTGAATCCCACTGTAATGTATTATTACACTGCAGCAATAAACATATAAAAAGGATTTTAAAAAGAATTAAAGTCAGCATGCTTTAGAGATAAATGCACACCCATGCTTATGGTAGCACAATCCACAACAGCTATGTTGTGGACCCAGCCTTGGTGTCCATCAGCGAATGAATGGATAAAGAAAATGTGGTCTATGTTCACAATGGAGTTTTATTCAGCCATAAAAAGAATGAAATTGTATCATTTGCAGGAAAATGGATGGAACTTAAGAGCATTCAATGTTACATGAAATAAGCCAGACTCAGAAAATCAGGGGTCATGTTTTCTCTCCTGCGTGGAAATTAGAAAGAAAAAAAAAAAAGAAGAGATCTCATGAACACAAAAGGGACACTAGTAGAGTAGAGGAAGGGAACCAGGGGGACAGAGGAGGGAGGGTGAGGGGAGGTCCTGGGGAATGAAATTGACCAAGTTACATCACATGCATGTACAGATATGTCACCACGAATCACACTATTATTTATAATTATAATGCACTAATAAAAAATTGTAATCCCAGTACTTGGGAGGCTGAGACAGGAGGATCGCAGGTTTGCGGCCAGCCTCAGCTACTTAGTGAGGCCCTCCACAACTTAGTGAGACCCTGTTTCAAAATAAAGAATTAAAAATAGAGCTGGGGGTGAAGCTCAGAGGTAGAATGCCCCTGGGTTCAATCCCCAGTACCGCAAAAAAAAATTTTTTTTTTGAACAAATACAATATAACATCTTCGTGGGAGAAGCCCCGGCTCTGCTGAGTCTGAAGGCTGAGCAGGAGGGAGTCGATAGAGAAAGAGGAGGGAGCAGGGGAGAGTCGGACAGGAGGGGAAAGCTTGGGCCAGGAAGCAGTATTTGTTTGGCGTGTGTACCCCGAAGCTGACTGCAGGTGGCTATTGTGTGATGGGCAGGGAGGTGGGGACATGGTGCAGCGGGGTCCCGCAAGGCAGGGCTGGGGTGCGAGGCAGCTCTGAAGTCAGATGTCAGCAGGGCTTGCTCCGAATCAAGAAAGACTGGAGACAGTTGGGAGAGCAGGGCAGAGAGCCGGGCAGGACAGGCATCGGCTGCTCAGAAGGGAAGGACCCTGAGATGGATTGAAGGAGGGATGCTGGCGAGGCAGACCCGGGGCTCAGGGGCTGCCTGGGCTGGGAGAAGGGGTGAGCGGGGAAACTCCAGCTTCCAGGCTGGGGACTAGAAGGGCACAGATGTAACCAAAGGGGTGAGACTCTGGCAGGAGAAGTCATCTGGCCTTTTGTGTCCCCACCATGGACACGGCTGTAGGCTCAGAGCATGCGGGCCAGCCCTGGGAGGACTCCCTCCTGGTGTCAGGCCAGTGAAGGCAGGAGGAACCCATTAAGGCCCTGGTAGCCCCGGGCAGCTCCCACAAGCAGCGCCTGCCCAACGGAACAGGCCGTCTCCTCTCTGGTCTCACAGTTCTAGCTGTCGGTGGCACACTCCCAAGGGGACAGCAGGGCCCCGGGGGCCCGGGGATTGGGCAAGCCTGTGTGCACACGCTGCTCCTGACGGGCAGGACCCGGTGCCAGAGACAGGCGGGTGCGCACAGGGAGCCTGCAGCAAAGCAGATGACTGTCTGGGAGACCAGGCAGGACTTGGGGGACAGGGGCCGCTGGCACGCCAGCTGGGAGGGAGGCGGGCCCCCTTGCAGCACCATGTCCCCACAGTGTTTGAGGTTAGGTGGTCAGAGCCACATCACAAGGGGACTGGGACATCAAAGGGCTGTTGGGCGGTGGGAGAGGCGGGGCGGGCGGGTCAGCAGCCCCTGAAGGCGGGGTGGCTGGATTTCATTAGCAACCGGGGTTGGGACAGTGAAACAAAGGAACGCATAGGGGTCCTTCCCGGCCCTCCTGCCACAGGCGCCGCTCTGGTGGACTCTATCTGGGAGCTATTCGTGGGAGGAGGACTAAGGCACAAATGCAGGCCGCCCCCCAGTTCTCTCCAGCTCCCCCCCTCCAGGAGGCCCCCTCTGCGGGGTCTGGGGGACACTCACGCAGACACTCGTTGGCGGCCTCGGCTGTGCCGCGGGCCCACGGGCGGTCCTGGAAGAAGGGCAGGCAGCGCTGGCAGTCTGTGCCCGTGGTGTTGTGTTGGCACCTGCAGGCCAGCCGGCCCTCCCCATCCGGGCCGCACTCGCTGGCGTGACCGTTACACTTGCACCTGGGGAAAGAGCACGGGGAAGGGGTTCATGGCCAGTAGCCCCTGCACATGGGTGCCACTCCAACTCCGCTGCTCCACTGTGGCCTCTACTGAACCCTTACTACGCGCCCTGGGGCCGCGGTGACGGAGACCACGCTGCATGGGGCCACTGTAAGCTCTGCACATGGATAAACCGGCTTCCTCCTCATGAGCCGAGGACTGCCCCCATTTAACAGAGAGATGGAGGAACGGAGGCACAGGGAGGCCCAAGGCCACCAGTGAGTGAGTGGCTGCCACAGAGGGCTTCTACCTGGGAGGAGTCCCACCTAGGGGCCTCGAGGGACCCCTGAAGCGTCATCTCAGCCTCCCTGGTGGGGGCAGCAGGTGGTCACGGGGGCCCTGGTGTGGGAACCAGGAAGGTTCTCCTTTATCTGTGTCTAAAAGGGCAAGAAAGCCAGGCATGGTGGCACACCCCTGTAATCCCAGGACTTGGGAGGCTGAGATAGGAGGACCACAGGTTCACGGCCAGCCTCAGCAACTTAGTGAGGCCCTCCGCAACTTAGTGAGACCGTTTCAAAATAAAAAATAGGGCTGGGGTTAAGAGGTAGTTAAGAGGTAGAATGCCCTTGGGTTCCATCCCTAGTACAAAAATAAATGGGCAAAAAAGAGGTCACCTGTCCAGGGACAGCTCCGACTCATTCCAAATCCCCCAAAGAATCTGTGCTCTTGAGGGCATCCCTGGGCCTGTGCCCCCATGACACCCCCAGGATCTGGAATCAGGCAGGGACATAGAATTGCTCTGTGGACAACATGGCTTCCAGCCCCAGCCTCACTCTGGGAGGCCCCAGACCCAGCAGGTGGCTCGTGTCCTCGCTAGAGCCCCGCCACAGAGGCGGGAGGGGCTGCTGTGATTACCACTTCACAAATGAGGAAACTGAGGCTCAAACCTCGAAAGTGACAGACACACAGCGGCAGAGCTCAGAGCCGAAGTCCAGTCTGTCTGGCTCTGCGCAGACCCTGAGCCCTGGACACACTTTGGGGCCACTGGTTGGTCCCCTGGGCCATACTCCACGCGGCACCCTCAGCAGGCGTTGACCAGTTGCCAGCCACCATGCCAGGGCCCCCAGCGCTTTCTCGGAGTTGGAGACACAGGGCATGAGAAAGGCCTGCGCGCTGCTTGCTCCCAGGGGCCAGGGTGGGCAGGCGACACCCCGGCATCTCGGGTAGGGGGAGGCAGCACCAGGCGGTGGTCACTGGGGAAGTGACAGCACAGTGCCTGTCCTGCCGCAAACAGTGCCCTCCGCCGCGACGTCCTCTGACCCGAGGGAAGGAGAGGGCAGTCGTGAGGGTCACCGAGGGACGCAGGCTGTTGGGGCCACCTGTCCCCCATCCCAGAGCAGCCTTCTCCAGCTGGCTGCTGGTCTGAGGGTGGTCTGGCTCAGCAGCTGGGGCCCAGATGTTCTCTGGCCCGAAGCCCCCCTGACAGCAGGAGCTGGAACTGCAGGCCGCCCGCCGTGGTCGGAGAGCCCCAGGGAGGTGTGGCTGGACTCACGTCGGGGGTGGGAGGGCAGAGTGTCCGTGCTGATGCCCCCACCTGTCGCCCTCTCACTTCCAATGCCAGCGTCCCCGGAGCACACGGACATCCTGAAGTGCAGGCGCTGGCCCCTTGTCCCGCCTGCCTTCCCCAGCCCTCCAGGGCCACCCCAGTGTCCTGGACCACGGACGCCCAGCTCTGGGCGCCATCCTTGCTGCCCCTGTCCCAGGCCACCATTCACACGTCCAGCTGCTATTCCGTCCTACATGGCCTTTGGGACATGCTCCCCACCCTGCCTCCGCCTGCCTGGACCAAACAGATGCCTCCCGCCGCTTCCAGCCTGGGCTTCCTCTCCCCTCTCGTCCTCCCCATCGGCTGTCAGGGGCCGCGGTGTTTGAACAATCTGACCCTGTTCCTCCCCTGGCCAAACCTTCAACAGTTTCCCACAGACCAGCCGTGGGATGGGAATAAATTCGGCCATGGTGCTGACCCTCCTCCAGCCTGGTCTCCACATCCAGCCCGGCCACACGCCTCCTTATCCCTCAGCCCCGGCTTCCGGTTGCCACCGCCGCTGCCTGGCACGCTGGCCCTGCACCTGCCTGGGCCTTGGTGCCCTCTGCAGAGTTGGCTCCGTGACCTCCGGCACGCCCTGCCCCTCGCTTCCCTGTCTTTGTTATCCTAGGGTTGTGGACAGGTTTTTGGGCAGTGATCTGATTGTCGTCTGCCACACCATGACACTGGGACAAGAACGCGCTGTCTCCACTTCTGCTTTCAAAGAAGGAACCTGAGACACAGTCACATTGAAGACGTCATCTGTGCACAGCGGCTGCTTGGGACTGGCCCTGGGAGGCTGATGAGAAGGCAGGGCCCCCGTCTTGGGGCGACCCCTGCTTCTTGGCAAGGGCAGATGTTGGAGAAACACAACAGCCACAGAGAGCTCAGGACGCTGAGGGAACCTGGACCAGGGCCAGGGATCTGGAGCCAGGAGGCAAAGTGTCCCATGAGGGAGAGGGGGAAGGGACCCCCCAGGCCGAGGGGCCAGCAGGTACCAAGACTGGTCTGTCTGGCACATGGGGGCTGAGGGGTGGAAACACTGATGTGGGGCGCAGCGGGAGGCAGGATGGGCCAGGGTCAGGCCCCCTCCTCCCCCCTTGGGACCTGGGGGGCCTTCTGCACCCCTCCCCAGCAGCCACCAGAGCGTCCCACACGGCGTCCCCTCCTGCTCAGGACCCAGGTCCTGGGCCCTACTTGCCTCCAACCTACCTGCCACCTACAGAGAAGTCAGACACGGCGTAGTAGTAGGACTGAAGCACCTTGGGGTCCTTGAAGATGTCGTCCCCGAACGTGTTGAGCCGGTCTAGAGAGATGAGCAGCTCGGTGCTGGTGACCCACTCCTGGGGGGAGGGCACAGGGACACCGTCAGCAGGTTGCTGGCTGCCCTGGGTAGAACACAGGGACGGGCCCAGCTCAGCCGGTCCTGAGGGCAGCGCAAGAACTAGGAACCTGGGGCCGCGCTGGCCTGGGTGCGGGGCCATCCACCTGGGGCAACTTTGGGGACACACTTCAACATCCCGGTGCCTCCGTTTTCCCATCTGTAAAGTGGGACGGGGACGGTGCCTGGAGGGTACCAATGGTGCAGCAGGTCATGGGGCCTGACACTTGCTCAGGAAGCGGTACAGGTGCTGAGGGGAGGGCAGGGCCAAGGTGCCCATCTAAGACCCTAACACACAGACCACCTGCCTCCTCCCAGCCACCCCTGCACCCCACACTAGAGGCCAGCTGACCGTGGTGTTTCCAGGGCCTGGCCGAGGGCAGGCCTAGGTTTCTCGGCTTCTCATATGCTGAGGATCAGCCTGCGCCAGGTGACATCCTGCCACCTCGAGCATGGGGGCTTGGGGCCCCTTGTTCTTTCTGCACCCCGGACCCTGGGCTCTGCCTGGCACGCAGCAGGCAGTGGGTAATGCTTGTCGGTCGTGGAATGAGCAGCTTCCCCGTGGAAGCGCATGGTGAGGAAGTGGGGAACCCACGTGAAGGTTGACATTTCCATCTGCCTGCTGTTATAATCAGAGGCAGCTCCGGCGGAATATTAATCAGCATTTTAATTCAGCCCAGGAGCCCTGGTTTAGCAATCAGGCCCATCAGGACAGAAAATGAGCTCCTGGCAAAGTCGGCCTTCTCCTCCCAGCACGACGGGGCCCGGCGCCTCCCCCGCTCCCACCGAGCTCTGCAGTTCACCGCTGCAGCCTGACCCGGGCCTCTGTCTGAGGACACTTTGGCCCAGGACAGGGTCCAGCACCAGCAGATGCAAACAGGAACCTCGGCACGAAGCCGAGTTTGTGGGTCCCTGTCACTGCCCGAGTCACCCCAGGCTGAGCTTCTCAAAGGTCAAGGTGCATCCAGGGCTCGGGTCCGGGCTGGGGCAGGGCAGTCTGCATTATGTTCTCTTTTTCTTTTTTGCAGTGCTGAGGACGGAACCCAGGGCCCCATGCGTGCCAGGCAAGCACTCTAGCACTGAGCCGCATACCAGCCTGGAGGCTGCCTTCTCAAAGAGACGCCCCAGGTGATGCTGAGGCTGCTGGTCCCTGGAGCCGCCAAGGAGCAGGGCGCCACGGCCAGGGTGGCGAGACCCAGCTGTCTGCAGCCGAAAGCGCTGCCACTCTTCTTTCTCCAGAGGGTCACCTAGAGCACTCAGGGTAACTGGAGGGCTCAGCCAGAGCTGGGATTCGGGTCTAACCGACCCCAGGGCCCGAGCTTTACCCACCGGGCTGGTCTGCCATCCTGCATCTACTGTGTGCCCTGGCCTTCCAGGGTCCCAGAGCAGGCAAAGACCTGCCCATGGTCTCCAGCTCATCAGGGACCCAGCTCGGGGCTCCTGCATCTGCTTCCCAGCCTGTGACAGGCTCCATCGTCCTTGCAGTAAAGGAACAGGATGGAGAGCTCTGAGACATGGGAGGGGAGCTGGGAGAGGGGACTGCAGGGGCACTGGAGGCCTGAAAGGCCACTTCAATACAAACTACCCAGGGTTCTGCGGCACTCCAGGGGGGCAGGGCACAGGCACAGGAGGGAGCAGTCAGCCCTTTCTGGTGGGGCTCTACCTGGCCTCACATGCCTTCTAATCTCCAGAGTTTGGAGCCCCGTAGAGAAGAGAATAACCTAGTGTGTGTGTGTGGGGGGGTAGTGGGGACTGAACCCAGGGGCGCTCTACCTCTGAGCTGCACCCTCAGCCCTATTTATTTATTTATTTATATATTTTTGTTGTTGTTGTTTTTCGGTACTGGGGATTGAACCCAGGGGCATTCTACCTCTGAGCTACACCCCCAGCCCTATTTTTTAATCTTTATTTTGAAACAGGGTCTCACTAAGTTGTGGAGGACCTCACTAAGTAGCTGAGGCTGGCTGTGAACCCGGATTCTCCTGTCTCAGCCTCCCAAGTACTGGGATTACAAGTGTGCGCCATCACGCCCAGCTATTTATGTATTTTTGAAACAGGGTCTCACTAAGTTACCGCCCTCTGACCTCAAACCCACCATCCTCCTGTCTTAGCCTCCCAAGTACTGGGATTAGAGGCGTGAGCCATCACCTTCAGCCAAGAAGAAATTAATTTTAAACAAACCATGCCGATGACATGGAGGCATGTGAACGGAGCAGCAGGGCCTGGGCGTCAGGCGAGGCAGCTCTGTGTGGCAAACGACTTGCCTCGTCTGAAGAGAGTCCTGTCTGCTGCCCCTGGCTCCTGGGAGTGACCACTGAGGCCCTGGAATGTCCCTGCTGATAAGAGTGTCTTCCCACGAGCCACATGGGACAGTTGATGCTGTGGAGGTGACTTGTAGGGGCCTCGCAGTTTCGGCTTGACCTCTGGAGGGGCTGGAGACCAAGGTCGGCCGTGTGGGTGGTCAGCCATGTCTACGTGGCCAAACTCCAAGAAACGCCGCGGACATCAGGGCTGGGTGGGCTGTCCTGTTGGCGACACTCTGGGTGCACTGTCACATGTCAGAAGTGCTGTCCCCAGGACCCCTCTGGGAAAGGACAAGCTGAAGCTCTGTGCCTGGGCTTCCCAGACCCTGCCCCAGGCACCCGTTCCCTTTGCTGATTTCAATCTGTGTACACACACACACACACACACACACACACACACACACACGCACGTGTACTAGGGATTGAACCTACGGGTGTTCTACTTCTGAGCTATACCCCCAGACCCATTTTATTTTTTATTTTGAAACAGGGTCTTGCTAAGTTGCTGAGGGTCTTGCTAAGTTGTTGAGGCTGGCCTCAAACCCGCTATTCTCCTGTCTCAGCCTCCCAAGTACTGGGATTACAGGCACGCGCCATCACGCCCAGCTCTATCTATATCCTTTCATTGTAATAAATTGTCTCCATGAGGATAATGAGTTTTCTGGGTTCTGTGGGTCCTTGCAGGGACTCATGAAACCCAGGGGTGGTCTTGGGGACCCCAACGCAGCACACTCAGCTCTTACGCTGTGCAGCCTGGACAAGACATCATTTTTTCTGGGCCTCCGTGTTCTCTCTGGAAACAAACAGGACTTGAACCCCAAGCCCTCGTTACCCCAGACAGGCAAGGCGAGGCCCTGGGAGTCTCTGGGGAAGGACGTGGCAGTTTTACTCGCCTGAGGCCTGTCTGAGTCCAGGGAAATGACTTAAGGGCCGCCCAATGCCCAGCGGTGCCCAGCAGACAGACACAGCTGCAGTGCACACGCAGGAAAGTGGGCACGTGGGTGCCAGCCCCGGCAGGGCCACCAAGCTGGGCAGACTTGTGGAGATGGCTGGGTCCACATGCCCGCTGCTCTCCACCGCGAGGCCAAGACCAGTGACCTACAAGCCCAGAACCCGGACGCTGAACCTCCAGAGCTCAGGGGCTCCCCCGGTCTGCCATTTGACCCTCCTGAAAGCCTGGGACACAGGCTGCCCAGGCTCTGTCATCAGTTGACAGACCAGGAAGTGAGTCCTGCAGCAGAAAGTTCAAGAGCACCAATGGGGGAGTCTGGACATTTGCTCTGGGCCCTCCCATCAACTCGCCTGTCCCCCTGAAAAATTCCTTTGCTGCTTCAGGCCTCGGTTTCCCCAACTATATAAAGAAGGGGCAAAGTGAGCTGGGTTGTCACAAAGACCTCGGGAGTCACAGGAGGCAGGGGAAGGGACAAGCCCTCACCCGAGTAGCCCCTCTACAACTGAGTTATACCCCTGACCCTGTTTAAATTTTGTATGGGGGGTACTGGGGATTGAACCCAGGGGCATTCTACCTCTGAGCTACACCCTCCAGCTCTAGTTTTTTTTTTTTTTTCCAGAACTGGGGATTGAACCCAGGGGCATTCTACCTCCGAGCTACACCCCCAGCCCTATTTTTTATTCTTTATTTTGAAACAGGGTCTCACTAGGTTGCGGAGGGCCTCACTAAGTAGCTGAGGGTGGCCGCCAACCCGGATCCTCTAGTCTCAGCCTCCCAAGTACTGGGATTACAAGCGTGCGCCACCACGCCCGGCTCCAGCTCTATTTTTTATTCCTTATTTTGAAACAGGGTCTCACTAAGTTGCAGAGGGCCTCACTAAGTAGCTGAGGCTGGCTGCGAACCCAGATCCTCTGGTCTCAGCCTCCCAAGTACTGGGATTACAAGTATGCGCCACCATGCCCAGCCTGTTTAAATTTTTTTTGAAACAGGGTGTCGATAAGTTGCTGAGGTTGGCCTTGAACCTGTCTTCCTGTCTCAGCCTCCCAAGTACTGGGATAACAGGTATGCACCACTGCACCCAGCTCCACCTATGTCTATCAGGCATCCACAGAAGATTTCAGGCTTCCAGGGTATAAAGTTTGAAAACCATGAGGTCTCTCGGGGCTCCTGGGTCCTTAACTGTAGACTCTCCTGCTGTCCCCTGGCCCAGGTGAACCGCAGCTCCAACCCAACCCCCCAAGCCTCGCTCTGCTCTGACCTGCAGCCCTGGGCTCTCCTCGAAGTTGTAGGCGCTGGGCCGGCCCTCCAGGGTGGAGAAGGCCACGTTGCCTCCGCTCAGCGGGGAGATGTCGCTGAACTCCGAGGTGCAGAAGGCCACGCGCTCGTCCTCGCCTGGCCGCAGGAAGAGGCCCTCAGGCCGGCCGTAGGTCTTCTGACAGGAGGCGCTATAGTACTGGTAGGGCTCCCAGGGGCCGCCGGCATGGCTGCGCTTGTAGATGGCGAAGCTCTCAGGGCGACTGGTGTGGAACTTGAGCCTCACGTAGGTGATCTCATAAGCCTTCCCTACAGCCGGGAGGACGTAGACCCATTTTACAGAAGGGAAGGCAGAGATGCAGTCCCGGCCCAGGGAGAACAGAACAGCTGCCCCGCTGAACTCTCTGGGAGGGATCGTTAGAGGCTGTCTGGAGCTCAGGACCAGGAGTGCTGCTATCAATTAGTGATGCCTGCCAGGGGCATGGGAGAGGACCACACTGGCAGGATTCCCAGGGATCTGCCATCCCTCATCTAGCTCAACGTGCCGCCCTGCACAGGAATCAGTACTGTAACACCCCGACAGGCAGCCAGCTCTTTCTGCTCCAACAGCCCCAGCCACAGGATGTTGCTACGTCCTCAGAAAGCTGCCCTACCATTAGAAAGCTATTCCTTTGACTACACCCCAACCAAGCTGACCCTTTCACTCATGCCTTTGGCTCCGTTCCCTTGCAGTGACTCCAGATGCCAGTTCCAAGCCCCGCTAATCCTAGCAAATCCCCTGGGAGCCCTCGCTTCCTCCAGCTTCTAACTTCTCGGATCCAGATTTCCCAGCAGAGGTCTATATCTGCCCATGGCCTTGTCTCCCAGCTCAAACTTCAGCCACTGAATCCCACTTCTCTGGGCCACTCCATGGGAACTGTTCTTGCAAAGCTGCCATACTCACAGTCTTTCACGGCCACGGCCAGGGGGCCCCACCCTGCCATGCTTCTTGGGTCTCTGAGCATTGCCCCCTCTCCAAGGTCCCCTACCCCAGGCCCCTGAGCAGCCGCCCTCCAGGCCCACCCCCAACCCTCCCAGGCTTCCCCCTCCCCCTCCCCCCTCTCCCAGGCCCCTCTGCTCACCCTCCTTTGAACTCAGCCCCTCCCCTCCCCCACGGTGCTGACACCAAGCTAGGGGACCGCCACACCCCAGGTCCGGCTCCATCTCCACCCAGCCATGGCCATCAGGGCCCACAGCAATGAATCCAGATCTCTCACGGTGACTCGACTACACTGAGAGGCTGGGGGATGGAGAGCAGGGCGGGGACAGGAGGGGTGCGGTGGGTGGGGAACCAGATGGAAGGGGGGTCCTAATTCCTTCTTGTCATAGTTTGAATCTGGAATGCCCCCCCAAAGCTTGTGTATAGAAAGCGTGTCTCCAGTGCCGCAAGGCTCAGAGGTGGCGTGTGGAGGAGGTGGGTCGCTGGGGAATGGTCTTGGGGACTACACCTGGCTGCTCCCTGTCACTCGCTCTGCTTCTGGTCACCATGACAGAGAGTGGCTTTCGTCTGCCATGCCCCGCCGCCATGATGTTCCTGCCTTGGAGCCGGCCCACCATGGACTGAACCTCTGAAACTGTGAGCCAAATAAACCTTTCCTCCTCTAAGTTGTGCTTGTAGGTATTTTGGTCACTGCAATGGAAAAGCTGACTAAAACACTCTTCTGGCAGGATGTCAACAAGCAATGCCTAAGAGCAGAACAACCTCCATAGCGACCTCCACGTCACTATGGAGACAAGAGAATCAGCCCAGAGGGCAGCAGGCGGCTGCAAAGTGCCCGACACTGGGCAGGCACTAACTGAGCATCTGCGAATAGTGACCAACAGCAGGAGCCTTCCTCTAAGGTCTACCATCAGCAGAAGACGTGAACTCCCCAGAGCAACGCAGAGGGAGGGAGATGAAAAAATCTGTCCACACCAAGACGTGAGTATGAACGTCCATTACTTGTAACAGCAGAGTGGAAGCAACCCAATGTCCACCAAAGGACGGATGAGTAAGCAAGATGTGGTCTATCATGGAATGGAACAGTACTGGGCAATCAAAAGGACAGGAGCACCGGTCCATGTTACAACGTAGACAAAGCCTGAAACCATCGCGCCAAGGGAAAGAAGCTAACCTCAAAAGACCCCAGTGTTCTATGATCCCACTTACAGTCCAGAGCAGGCAAATCCACACGCAGAGGCAGATCAGTGGTCGTTAGGGGCTGGGCTGTTGGGATGAGGTTGGGGAAGGAGTGGGAAGTGACTTCTTTTTTTTTTTTTTTTTGAGGTACCGGGGATTGAACCCGGGGCGTTCTACCTCCGCACTACACCCCCGGCCCTATTTTTTTATACTTTATTTTGAAACCGGGTCTCACGAAGTTGTGGAGGGCCTCACTAAGTAGAGAGAGAGAGAGAGAGAGAGACAGGGAGAGAGAGAGAGAGAGCGAGCTGAGGCTGGCCGCGAACCGGGATCCTCCGGTCTCTGCCTCCCAAAGTACTGGGATTACAAGCGTGCGCCACCACGCCCGGCTGGGAAGTGACTTCTAATGGGTACAGGGTTTCTTTCAGGGGCGATGAAAACATCCCAAGATTGGTTGTTGTGATGGGCACACAACTCTACGAACATACTAAAAACCAATGGGTTGTATTTTTTTTCTACTTTGGAGATTGAAACCAGGGCATCACACATGCTAGGCAAGCATTCTACCACTGAGCTGCACCCCAGCCCCAGACTGTCTACTTTAAATGGGTAATACATATGGTATGTGAATTATGTCTCCACAAGGGATCTATACGCCTCATATCTGTTAGGACAACTATCAAAAGCAGATAACAAGCTGGGTGTGGTCCTGCACACCTGGAATCCCTGTGCTTGGGAGGCTGAGACAGGAGGATCGCAGGTACAGCAACATAGTGAGACTCCCAGGAACCTAGCAAGACCCGGGTTCAAAATAAAAAATAAAAAGGGTTGGGAGTGTAGCTCAGAGATAGAATGCCCCTGGGTTCAATCCCCTTAACCCTCCCCCCACACACACCAGATAATATCAAGTGTTGGCGCACTGTTGATGGGAAGGTGTATCGGTGCTGCCGCAGTAGAAACATAAGTATGGCGGCTCCTCAAGAACTAAAATTAGCATTATCATAGGTTCCCAACTTCCTCTTCTGGGTTTATACCCAAAAGAACTGAAAGCGGGTCCCAAAAGCTATTTTCAGAGACCCCTATTCATAGCTATTCACAATAGCCAGGTGCAAAAACCCCAAGGGCCCATCCGCAGATGAACAGATGAACAAGATGTGGTCTATACATACAAATGGAAGGTCATTCCGCCTTACAAAGGAAGACAGTGTTGACACATACACCTAAAATATGGGTGAACGTTTGAGGTAGGGTAGAAAAATAAGGATAGGAAATAAGGTAGAAAGGAGACCAACAGGGAAAGCAGAATAAATTAACTTTAAATGTTAGTTTAAGGAGCTCCATGAACACCCTCGCCTCTCCGCCCCAAGCCCATTTTCCTCCAGATCTGAATTCCTGGAGGGCCCACGAATCTTAGAATAGTGAGTCCAGTTAATTAATGCCTGCGTGCACCGCTAGCTTAGACCAAACAAAGCCAAGGGGGAAACACTGTTAGAGACCTACGGCATAGGTATAATCCAAACATTATCTATTGACTAGATAATATAAACTAGAGATCCGAAAAGGAACCAGACCACTGTGACCCACCCTATGCCCCATGATTAGAACTGAGACCCACAGGCTGAAGCCACTCCGCATGCCTCTCATGTTCATTATTTGCAAAGTTTCCTTTAAAAGGAGAGTCCAAGCCGGGCGTGGTGGCACAAGCTTGTAATCCCAGTACTTGGGAGGCTGAGACAGGAGGATCAGGGTTGGCGGCCAGCCTCAGCTACTTAGTGAGGCCCTCTGCAACTTAGTGAGACCCTGTTTCAAAATAAAGAATAAAAAATAGGGCTGG